>RQSS01109690.1:0-10283 GCA_003846335.1 Cuora mccordi
AATTCAAATGCTCTCTACTGCATTCAGAATGGTTAGCAAAGAAATAACAATCTGTTCTGGAAACAACGCAAGCACCCATGCAAAGTGTGAGTGGTGTCAGTTCTACAAGAAACACTGCCTCATGGTCAGAAGGACAAGTCTATTTCTTCCATCCTAATGCAGGATATTGCACGTAAATTATGCAGGATATTGCAAAGGGCTATTTTGATTTATATGGTAATCCAGAGTGACTTTACTTCTTCCCAGGAGGTAACAATTGTTTGAGTTAAATGGTCTGAAGAGAGCGAGAGGATGATTTCACACTTTCATAAAAAAAGGAACAGTTTTGAGTGGTGGTAATGATCAAGAATTAACATGGAAAATGGCAGTTTTCAAAGCAAAAAACATATTCATTAGATGAAAATATATAACGGAGGTTGCATAGCTGGTTAGACAACCATTAGCTATTGCAGTAACACTCTTTCCTGACAATGAAGAATTTGCACAGTTTTGCCTAGGTGAAAAATTTAACACATTAGACTAGTAAGAGGATATTAGCTGAGTCTAAAACCCCACTAGCTTTGCAGCAGAACAGTTAACTAAATAGTAGCTGCTAATTACTGTATTGAAATACTACATTAGCACCCTTTAAAATGTTACCCCTAATTTTTAGGAAGAAGAAGAAAGGATTAACAAAATCCGAATTGAATCCAGAGTCCCTAAAGACCGTAAGTGACTGTATCTTTAAATTAGTAGGGTTGATTTGGTGGATAAGATAGTGGCAATAGTTTGCTTATGCACAATGCACTTAGTACTTCCGATGCTATCACAGTAGTGTTGATAGACGTGTTGTCTCTCTAAAACTAGCATACAGCACTTTATTATGTATATAACTACTTACAAGCTTAGTAAAACCACACTACTGTTTCACAGGGGATTTGATAATTTTTGTCATCAATAGTGCAAACAGGTGATGTGAAAGCCCAGCCCAAGCTGAGATAGGTGCAGCACTCCTGTTATTCCAGTACTGAGTTTCCCTTGAGTCCACATGGCAAATTGTTTGGTGGTCCTGTATTATCCGGAATAGAGTGAAACCTTGTTTTCTCTTGTAACCCATCTTCAGATTTGAAAGGCTAACTCACTAACCCACCTCACTACTGAAAGCCAGTTGCACAAAATAGGAATGCTGTTGCCTTTTGCTAACATGATTGTTTAACATTGATTGTAGCTTTCAGACAGCTGAAGAGAGGATATTTGTTCATGTATAATCTTGTGCAGTTTTTGGGGTTCTCCTGGATTTTTGTGAATATGACAGTTCGCCTGTTTATCTTAGGAAAAGGCAAGTAATAAGCACTATTTTATCCATGCTATTTCTTCCTCCTTTCACCCTTTGCAGTAATTTCTAAACAATGACATCTAAATTAAGCCACATGAAACTGTAAATACTTAATTGAAATGCACAGCAAAACCCTCCCAGAAGTTGTCATAACATTAAGGACAGGACCTGTAGATAATCACATATCCTGTGATGTATGGGCATCAGTAATATTTGCTGTAATCTGTAAAAGCTAAATTTTAATTTTAAAAAAGGAAGTGCGCTGCGGGGTGGGGTGGGGGGATGAAAACTGTCTCACTCAAGGCAAGGTGGGTGAGGTAATATCTTTTATTGGACCAACTTCTGTTGGTGAGAGAAACAAGGTCGGTGTGGCTTGAAAGCTTGTCTCTGTCATCAGTAGAAGGTGGTCCAGTAAAATATATGATCTCACCCACCTTGTGTGTCTACTGTCCTGGAACCGACATGGCTACAACTCCACTACCTCACACTCGAGACAGACATTTCTTACCTTTAGAGAGCCAGTATTACTAAAAATGGATTGGCTTGAACGTTATTTTACTAAAAGATCCAACTGTCCATTCTGTTAATCCACAGCACAACCCTCTTTCTTTTCCATATTATTTACTGAAATAGCTCTAATTGTCCTTGCATTGGGGGTTAGACATGATGACCCTTGCGCTCCCTTCTAACCCTACGATTCTGGGATACTTTCAGCATAGGACTTTTACTTTGATCGGGTAAAGTTTTTAAGGCCTTTACTCTGACTTCCACTAGCCTGCAGATAGGCTGAACACTACATTTTCCCAACCCAAATCTAGTTCTAAAATCATGAGTGAGTTAGTATATGTTGGGGGCTGTGTAGTTAAGCTGGCTTCCCCCAGCAGGCAAATTCAGATGCCTTAAAGCGGTCTTTTGTTTCTGGTAGATTCCTTCTACGATACATTTCACACCATTGCTGACATGATGTATTTCTGTCAGACGCTCGCATTTATAGAGATCCTGAACTCACTAGTAGGAATCGTCAGGTCACCACTTATACCTTATTTGCTCCAGGTAATATTTTAAGATTCCTCGCACCCCAGGTTATTACAGTTTATATTTTGCTAGTCTTAGACATGACTGCGGGGGGGGGGGGAGGGAGGTAAGTGAGGAGGAAATGGCATCAATTTGGACTTACCCCTGGGATATCTTTTGCCCCGTAGGTAGGAATCCATGCTTCCTAGCCTGGGTGGGTAGGCTACCTTCTTGGGTTGTGTGATGAGACAAGGAGTTGGGGCAAAGACAAGAACAGCGGAGTGGGGGTGGGGATCCTCATGCACTTGGACCAGCTCAACTTCCCACAGCAAACACACTGTGCTGCGAAAGGTGTGGCCACCTTCTCTCTCTGCTTCTGGGTTGGCCCCTAATACAGCTGGTCAGTGTGTCCAAGGACTACCGGCTTAGGAAGCACTTCCCCAGCCCACAGCTCAGCTCCAGGGGCACGTGCCCTGGTCTTCCAGCACCACTAACATGCCCTGGCCCTGACCTGCATGCGCCCAGGGCTCGAAAGGAGCCTGTGCTGTGTATTTCTAGTGGTAGGGCTCACTGTTGCCCTCTGACTGTGCCGCATTGGTATCTGTCCAGTATACTTACATGTATGTGTTGGGGTTTTGGTAAACAGGTCCTCGGAAGAAATTTTGTCTTGTTTATTGTCCTTGGAAATGTGGAGGAAATGCAAAGCAAAGCGGTGGTGTTCTTTGTATTTTACTGCTGGAGTATTATTGAGCTATTCAGGTTTGTAGGATTTTCCTTTGACGTGCATGGAATGCCAGGGCTTTACTGAAAAACAGCCATTGCTTTCAAATAATTTTGATTCTGCCATTAAGAAACACCCTGTGGCATTTGCATTATAGCCCCTGCTGGTAAAACATTCCTTGGACTCAGATTTGCCACAGCATAACTGTCTTGCTAGCTTCCTGTATCTGGCAGAGTCCGGGACTGATTCCAATGTGAGAGCCTATGTTGCTCCGTGTCTGGGAAAACTTGCTGTTATGTTCCTCTACCCATTTCCAGCCCTTGGTAGGGAAATCTCATTTTCATGTCGCTTTCCACAAGAAATTCAGACCTTTGGCTAAAGAATTTGATGGATTCTGGAATTTCTGGTGTTCGTCAGGAAAGACGACATTGTATTCTATTCATTTTTTGGGATCTAAACTGAAATATTTGTTGAAGAAAGCAGGCAGTTAACCCTATCCAGGTTGCCAGGATAACAGGTCTAGTACTGTAAGCTGTGAGAGGAAAAACATACCTGCCGCAGCTCCGTATGAAACAGTCCCTTTTTAATATTCGTAATCATTATTTACAATGAAGACAATAGTTAAACGAATTTATCATGTTTATCATGAATATTTGACATTCACGACATCATACAGTGATTATGCCCAATATTGTAACTTAAGAGGAAAGTTAAACTTTTAAGTAATGTCTGTCTTTCAAACTTTGAATTTTATTCTAGGTATCCATTCTACATGCTTTCCTGCATTGATATAGAATGGAAATTACTAACTTGGATCCGATATACCATCTGGATTCCTCTCTATCCTTTAGGCGGCTTGGCAGAAGGTAAGCTTCAAAAACACAGCCTTGTAGATCATGCTGCTCTGTATAGAGATGAGAGAGTAATTCATACTTTGGTTTCAATGGTGGAATTGAAAAACCTGAAAACAATTAGTTTATTTTGAACCAAAATTATTTTTTTTTGACAAAACCAAAATAATTTCATTCTGATCAAACGCAAAGTTTCAAAACGAAACTGCTAGTTTTGAAGCAACATTTTGATGGTTAGTTTCAAAATAAAATGCTGAATAGATTTGTTTTGACTTCTACATTTCCCCCCCTCGTTTGTTATTTGGCCAAAACCATTTGCTGAATTTGACCTGAATTTTAATAGTTTTGGTCGCCTCACAATTGCATTTTTAGCAAATTTGTTAGTCAACTGAAAATGTTCACCCAGCTCTTGCTAAGTCAAATGCACTGTACTGTGCCTTGGTCACGTCTGAAGGGTGAAAGCTAAGGGTAATGGGCCCCAGTTCCCAGTGTTTGCATAACAAAAGCCATCGCAATAATTGGCAGCCTTGCTGGGAGTGTCAGAGAGACCTAAGGTTGGATTGGTGCAGAAACTGAACTTACCTCTGACCTGTAGAGGTGCAGGAGTGAGGCACGTCTGCAGCAGGGAAGCTTACACTTTCACTGGCCTTTCTGTACTTCGCCCTTTGGATACGTAGAGGACTTCAGTCTCCAGCTCTGTCACTTTCTTCAGCCACCCTAACACCTCCCGTAACACCTCAAGAAGAAATGTTTGGATTGCCAGGCTGGTGCATCTTGGAGCTACACTGGCATGAGCCAGGTCTCCTCCCAGCTGAAGGCACAAATGAAGGCATTGCTAGAAGCTTTGGGAAAAGTTACATGGCCTGAGCTGCTCAAAAATTAGTTACAAAGTGATTGGAGCAGCTGGAGCAAGAGTCGATGCTAGTGGTCTGCGCTTGAAATAATCCTTCTAGGCTAAGGGGGAAGAGCGGAGAATGGTCCCGTCAGGCTGTCTCCCTTCCCAAAAGAGAGAGACTATTTAAAGTGAGGTAGGAAGCACAGGCCTCCTAATAAACAGGAAGAGCAGGAGAAGACGACGTGAGGCATTGGCACAAGCAATCACCCCACACATGGTTGCACAGGAAAACAGATGCACAATTTATGTACTTTTTTTGGCTGGTTTGGGTTGTTGCTTTTCTTCGGTTCTCTGGGTTGACTTTCTTCATAGTGAGATTTGGGAGAAGCCATTTTTCATTGTTTGTGTGTGAAAACACTGTATGGTCCCTATCCCCTCCTCCTGCCGCAGGGAAGTAGAGCTGTGTCTGGGTGCTTCGTCACTCAGGGAGTCTGGCTCAGTCCCCCGGGGGTGGAGGACGTGATGGCCGCACCCCTTAGAAAGGGCACGGACCTGGCTCTTGAATTGCACAGGGGACCCATGAGTAATCTTGGCTCCAAGACCCTGGATCTTGGGACACTCACAGGGTGCCACTCTTCCTGGAGCTCCTCCACCCACTGGCTCTGTGACCGTGCTACCAGTGGTTGCAGTGGAAGGGGGTAAAAGCCACAGAGTGGAAGTAGTCTCCAGGCTGCAGCTCCTATTCCCGTAGAGCCCTAAGTACAATGAGAGGAAGAAAGAGCAGAGTGCACTGAACCTAGCCAGCAAGGCTAATATCTTGCTGCTATGGGTGGATTCATAGCATCGCCCACCAACGCCAACAAACAAAAGTAGGAAAATATCATGACTTAGGTGCAGCTGTGTTTAAAGATGCCACTTAAAACTAGTTTGTGCTGAAGTCTCTCTAGACTACAAGAGCTGGTCAGAAAGGATCAAAATATTTTACCATTAAAAGGGAACAACTTTGAGAAGCTTCGTTTTTTGACCAGCTCTCAAGTTTACCTTGTCCTTTGTATTTTGCCTATAATCTTCTTGGCCTTCTGCTTTCAGCCGTGTCTCTGATTCAGGCCATTCCGATCTTCAGTGAAACAGGGAAGTTTAGTTTCACACTGCCGTATCCGATGAGCGTTACAATCAAATTTTCATTCTTTCTTCAAATCTACCTTATATTGTTATTTTTAGGTAAGTTTTTGTTGTTGTTTCATTGTGTTTCTCTCCTGTTGAAATACCAAAAGTCAGTTATGTACAAAAAAGGAGTAATAGATTGCAACTTTAAATTATCATATCTGATAGGTCATTGTTGTACCGATTTGACTGAGCTTAAACTGTCGTCATACTTGTAGTGAATAGCACAGGTTAACCCAGAAGGAGACCTCAATAACAGATCACCTCGAAGCACATGCAGATACATCAGAGGCCAAAATATTACAATTATTATATCAGTATCATTGGGTAAAAGTGGGACTTCTGCAGAATTTTTCTGGATTCTTTGTGTAGTTCAAAACTACACAGATGTTAACCAAAATACACTGATACTAGTGGAATATGAAGAAGCAGTTCCCTGAAGAACTTCACAGGAGGTTTGGGTTTTTTTAATGGTAGTTTAGTGTTTAACTGATCGGCTACAATTGTTTGTTCTCTATAATTAGTGGAGCAATGATAAAAGTGTTCTGTGTGCAGGTTGAGCCTACAGCTCTGTGGATCCAAAAGTCTCATTGAAGTCAGAGGAATACAGAATCTAGCCCATGATTTTAAAATGAAAAATGTTGAACTCCAAACTTCATTCCATCTGATTAAAAAAAAAAAGATTTAAATGACACCAACCCTGTTTCTGTTGTTTAGTCTGATGTGGGCTGGTTAGGTTTGTGACACTTTTTCTCGCAAGCTATCACAAAATTCTAGAATTATTTCTCCCTCCCTTCATCTTCAATACGCTACCCCTAAAGGGTGACAACCAGAACTCCTAAGCAACCCTACAATAACAAACCGTGTGGGTTGTTGCAGTCTTAACCCTACCCCAGCAAGTACTCACTTGTCTTTAGCTTTCATTGTTTTATGTCCATATGTGAGAAGAAAATCCGAAATGATTTTTAACTCAGTGCAGTTATCTGGCATAAGTACTCTGCAGTGATTTTTCAGTTCTGCCTAAACAATTATTTCTCTTTTCAGGTTTGTTTATAAACTTGCGTCACCTCTACAAGCAAAGGAGGCAGCATCTTGGATCAAAAAAGAGAAAGATGAAGTAAAACAGGGACTAAAATGCTTTCCTAGACCTAACTTATCTTAATGACAGGAGCCTCTGATTCTTACAATTTTACCTATTATAATAATGGAAAGGATTTTCTACAGCTAAATGATCATGTTAGATTTCATAGTGACTCTTCAGATAGCATTCCCATGCACTGTATTGAGTTCCTCTTCAATCATATACGCATGGCACTTAATGTTGAACAATGGCAATATTTAAACGTGTTTCCTATCAGTTACCATATTATAAAAAGAAATCCTAGTCGCAAAAAACTGAGCAGCTCTAACTGGGAATAGAAAAGTTATTTTTAATTGGCTATTTGCACTCAGATATTGAATGCAGATAAGGCTTGTGATGCTGGGGTATAATATTTCAGACCATCCACTCCATGCTATGTGAAACTGACTAGGAGTGGCCTGAGGAGCTGAGAAATGTGTTTATTAATGGTCAGTGCTAGGTCTCCTTTTTTTCCAGCAGGCTTTTGCTGATGCATTTAAACCTGGGAGCAACTAGTGTCAGCATTGGACACCACCAGCTTGTTCTTAACGCATGTACGATAGGAAGGCTTCATCTTGCTCCCCCATGGAATAGAAATACGTAGTGGTGTCCAGCAGCCCCTGTCCGGCTACATACATCCTAGCCGGTCATTAGTGGGAGCTACGAACTCCTTCAAATTTTCCTCACCAGCTGACATAGCTGCTACTTCACACAGCCTTGTGGTCACTAACTCTGCCCTTCCAGAAGGTGAGAATTTAAATGCCCAAACTCAGACACTGGAAAACCAGGCCGTGTAGGGGTGAGGTTCCATTCCCTGCTATTCTTCCCCCAGTAGCCCACAAAAATTAGAATTCCATCAGGAAATGCAGAGGTAAAGCAGGCCTCCCTTGAGGTGATCCCACAACCTTCCTATTACCATAGGGAGCCAGCCCCTTGTCTGTTCTTTGGGAATGGTGGTGTAAGTGCTTGGCTCAAACCCTGTTGAGAAGGAAGGAAGCACCTGTTTTCCGATTCCCTCCATGCAGAAGACTGCAGCTAAGGAGTCTGCATGCCAGGCTGGCCACTTGCTTTTGGGGTGCAGTGTTGGGAGTCTAAGAAGTTAGGGACCATTTTGTTTTGTGTACCAGATCTCAGCAAATGGGAGGCAAGTGATGTTTCAGGTTTATGCCTTAGATGAATTGTAAAAGTAATTTTATTTGTTGAAAACAAAGAAAGCCCCATTGCTTAAAAATGAGCTGTTTTGAATAAAGGGTGCCATGGCAAAGTGACTCCTACACCCCCAACCTCATCTGCCAGGATTTAGCCCCCTCTGACCCTTTGCATGTTCCCTGAAATTAACTAAAGTCTGTTTTAAATTAAATTAATTGTAACCTTGACTACAGAGCAGTTAGTTGCACTGTTGACCCAGCTGAGTCTAGTAGTCTTTCCCCCAGTTTGGCTTCATCTTTGCAAAATAGTATTATCTGGAGCTTATCATCCGTAGAACTTCTAAGCCACGGGAACCTAGAAATCTAATCTAGCTGTTACCAGCCAGTTTGCTTTCAGGACATCCCAGAATTAAAATGTTCTGCAGTCCATTAGGTCCCTGTCTTGCAAGTGGATCTGTGCTGGTGCACCACACACACCTGCAAGGATTCATGTCATGTCAATTGGGCTTTATACAGGCACAGGTATACACCTCTGTGGATCTCACTGCAGGAGTGGAGCCTTCATTTGTATGATGGATAGATCTGGAAAGGGCCCAAGAGAAATTCAACGGACGGAGAATTTAGTCTCATAAAATAAAAAGCTAACTTCAGGGTTAAACACATATGTCTGTTTTCAAACACAAGGAGATTGTCCACTGGGTGGAAACCAGAATCACTATTCACCATGACAGTGCTGTAGAAATAGTAATTAATGTATGCATTCTGAGCCCAGCCCAATGCCTGTGGAGCCTTTCCATTGACTTCAATGGGTACTTGTGACATACCAGGGTGCAACTGAAACCAGTGAGGGGCAGGGTCACCCCTGTCCTGCAACCTTGGGTGCCTTACAATACCTTACAGAAGTAGCTCCCACCTGGGCCGCTCACAAACAGCCTGCCAGCATGCAAGCCCCATGCTGTGTCTGACAGCCACACTTGACTTACATTCTGGGTCTCACCATCCTTGGTTACACTGGAGGGAGGGAGAACCCAATACACTCCCAGTCCTGGATTTCCCCCCCAGAAATGTATGTCTTCGTATGTCCAGCCCTTTTATGGACAGTTGAAATATATGACATCTGTTATTCCTTTAAGGGAATAATATGCACCAGCTTACCACCCTAATGGAGCAAAGAGTCCTGTGGCACCTTATAGACGAACAGACGTATTGGAGCATGAGCTTTCGTGGTGAATACCCACTTCATTGGATGCATGTCAGACTAACACGGCTACTCCTCTGATACTTGACACCCTAATGGAGTTACTCAGACACTAACTTAAAACACACTGGATCAGATAATAAACTTGTTTTATTGTTTTAACTACAAAGATTTTCAGTACAAGTAATGAGGCAGAAAAGTCAGAAATGGTTACAATAAAGATTAAAATGTTTTCCAGCACTTAGCTTAACAAAACTATATTAGATTCAAAGCAGTTTCTCACCACATGCTTACAACAGTATTACTGACCAAACTTTCAGGTCTGGACCCCTTCCCCAGAGTCCAACAGCTGATTCTTTTGTCTTCTCAGGTGTGGAGAGTGATATGGGCAGGGGGAGAAAAAGGGGTCTTGGGCTGTTTGCCCTTCCTTTTTATAGTTTCAGTCCCAGCCTGAAAAGCATTTCCAACTGAGAAGCAAGAGACAGAGGGTCTGGTGGAGAAAGGAGACCTCATGCTGTTTCTTTGCTAAGATGCAGATCTCTTTGTCTCTGGGATCAAGGAAATCTGAGGGTCCTCATTGTCCTGACAGTCTTTTCAATGATTTATCATTAGGAAGCAACTGTCAGCATTCAGGGATGTCTTCAGGCCAGTGGACACGCTATGTCCCACGGGGAAACACCGATCATCTCAGCTAACAGTGGATGGCCTTCTCCAGCTAGAAAGGACATAGATCCAACCCACAGCACTGTCTGAAACTCAGGAGGACTTGGTGTTTGTGCCCTCAAGACACTGCTGTGCCTCAGAGGATTCAGACTGCTCAGTCAGGATCTGCACAATTTTATCCACAAAGTGGCACTAAAGTACTTCACCGAGAGAGAAACCAACTCTGCAGCTAAGTGGCTGCTGCCAGGTTTAAC
>RQSS01109695.1:0-13990 GCA_003846335.1 Cuora mccordi
AGTCTATTGATGCTGTTTCCGAGGTCAACTCTAAAAGAGCAATAGATGAGCAGTATTCTTTGGTTCCTCATGAGCTGACGCCAAGCCAGAATGATGATGTCCAACTGGTATCTTCTTTACAGATGACAATGAACAAACTAAATGAATTGAAGAAAATGTGTGAAATTTTGCAGATTGAAAAGTTAGCATTAACATCTGAACTTAATGACTCAAAAACTGAATACACCACTACTGATAAAATGGCAGAAGAGGTAAAAAAAGTAGTGAGTGAAGTTAAAATATTAAAAGATGAAAAAGCTATTTTTCCTGATGAATTAATGGATCAGAGTATTGAAAATGAAGTGGGAATACACTTTGATAATGAGCAAATGTCTTTCAAATCTCTGAAATGTAATGCTGAACCTAACTATAACTATGAAGATTTAGAACTGTCCAACAAAGAAGTTCAAATGCGCTTTGCTGAGGTAAAAGAGAAAATTTTCTCTTTACAAAGAGAGCATAAAATCTTACATGAGCAACACTGTAGTATGATCTTCAAAGTGTCTGAGCTACAGTCCTGTATAGAAACTCTTAAGGCAGAAAATTCTGCATTGTCAACAAGTCTGAATAAAGTTAGCGCTGATTCAGTGGAAGTGCAGGTGACTTCTCACCAAAAAGATGGAGAATTTAAATTAGAGGAAACCAAGTCCATATTTTCTCCATCATGTCTTAATGAGATGCCATATTTTGCAGAAGCAAATCTTTTGGAATTGTCCTTTGACAATGATCTGTGGAAATGGAGAGAAGAAAGTATTCGGCTGAATATTTCTCAAGAATCTGTTCTAGGAGATACAACAGAAATTAGTTTAGTAGAAGAGCCCCATAATGATCAGGCATTGGACTTCATTGCGAAGAGAGAGAGCGTTATACATAGAAAATCTAATCTTGAGAGTAAAATTAAAGAACTTCAGATGATATGTCAGACATATGAAAAGTCCATCAAGAGATTTGAAGAGCAATTCCAGTCTCGTGAAAATATGAAAAATGAGATACAAGAGCTAAAACAACTAATTATTTCTGAAAGGAAAGAATTGGATGACCTCAGAAAGCAAAATGTATCTGACAATGAACAGTGGCAACAAAAACTGAATAATGTGACCATGGAGATGGAATATAAACTGGCAGCAGAGAAGAAACAGATTGAGCACTTGTCTCTGGAGCTAGAAGTAGCAAGACTCCAGCTGCAAGGCCTTGATTTAAGTTCATGTTCCCTGCTATTCATAGACGTTGAAGATGTAAGTAATGAATTTTGTGTACATTGTTTTCATTTGTTTTATAGTAAAACCAAAACCAGGTTCTTAGGTAAAATCTTAGGTAAAATGGAAACTACTTAAAATGATTTGTCCTATATCTTAGTTGAAATGGTACAGTACAGAAACTAACAAAGCCATATTATTTTCAGTCTCTGTTATCAATGCCAAATAAGAGCAATATCAATATCCTTTGCTGACAATTAATAAGGCATTTAATATGTAAGCTTTAAAGAGTATTATAAACACCAAAAATATTAAATTATGTCCTTTTTAATATCTATTCTCTATTCTAATAGTAACATGGAAATCTGATTAAATCTGTTATTTTATTTTATTTTAATTGTTGTTCTGGCTTTCAAAGATACAGGAGGTCTTTAGCGGGACACCTGAAAACATGATAAAATGTGCACATTTTGTTTGTTCTGCAGCCCAGCTTTTCTCCTCATTCATAACAAAGCGGTGATGCCTCTCACGTGTAGAACTGGAAGGTGGACCAGTGTTATTGCTGGATGCTCCAGGACTGAGTGCCACCCTTCAACTCAGGCCACCAGAAATTTTGTCCACCAGCAGAACAAGTTGGTGGTTTAGTTTCTCCCATCAACTTTGTTTTATAACTAATTTTAATTATTTTTTCTGCAATACTGATTCCATTTCAACTTCTTGCTCTTCTCTTCCTCTCCTCAAGTAAATTCTCTGTATCCGCAAACACAGCACCTCTCAGTAACTCTCTTTGACTGCTATTGCAAGCCCTGCAAGATCAAGCTAAGTCCAAGTAATGCAGTGGGCAACTTTTTAGGAGTCTTAGAGGGTGACCGATGTCCTGCTGCTACAAGCCACAAATCCTTGCTCTGTGAGGGGGATGGGGCTTTGTTGGACCAGCGCACTAGTGCCATGCATGTGCATATAAACACACCCATTTGAAGCCCTGACTCCATTGTGAGAAGGCTTGATCAGGAGCATGAGGATTCTTAAGGAGATGAGAACCCCACATAGCTGGCACAGGAGTAACACTTGGAAACTCCATATGTTCTGGGTCCCAAAAAATGCAAAAGGAATTGTCTCCTTTGGAAGGAAGTAATATGTATATTGAGAGGTTGTATATACATCAGGCTTTAAACCTTTTCTCTTGCCTTCCCACTCTTAGGATGTGTTTGCTGGGCTTTTCTTCCATATACGGGTCTCCAGGAGTGCTCTGTATCAGGCTCCCTGCCCCCTCCCACCCTGGAGTATATCTGGGTGTGCAGAGACACGTGTTACTTCTGTGAAGCCCTGTCTCAGGTGGCAGGGTAATGTAACTTGTTCATCTCTGCTTTTCAACCTGGGACCCTCTTTCAACCATGCAAAGGGGTTCAAATTTTAGGTGCAATGGAGTGGTAATTGTGCCTGTCCGTTTATCAGGTCAAGAATCCACGTTTTACCAGGGAAAGGAGTTTGGAGTCTCCTCCCCCTCTCCATAGGTTTGCTCAGCATTGAAGTCTAAGGAGCACTTCAGACAGTGTGTGCCCAGAACAGAGGCACATAAGAATTCCATTCCTTATGTAAAAGCAGCAAAGAGTCCTGTGGCTCCTTATAGACTAACAGACGTATTGGAGCATGAGCTTTCGTGGGTGAATACCCACTTCGTCGGATGCATGTAGTGGAAATTTCCAGAGGCAGGTATATATATGCAAGCAGGAATCAGGCTAGAGATAACGAGGTTAATTCAATCAGGGAGAATGGGGCCCTCTTCTAGAAGCTGAGGTGTGAAAACCAAGGGAGGAGAAACTGCTTTTGTAGTTGGCAAGCCATTCACAGTCTTTGTTTAATCCTGATCTGATGGTGTCAAATTTGTAGATCAACTGAAGCTCAGCAGTTTCTCTTTGAAGTCTGGTCCTGAAGTTTTTTTGCTGCAGGATGGCTACCTTTAAATCTGCTATTGTGTGTCCAGGGAGATTGAAGTGTTCTCCTACAGGTTTTAGTATATTGCCATTCCTAATATCTGATTTGTGTCCATTTATCCTTTTACGTAGGGACTGTCTAGTTTGGCCGATGTACATAGCAAGGGGGCATTGCTGGCATTCCTTATGTAGCTGCACCATCAGGGGATTACAGAGGCGTTAAGGAGAAATCCCTTCCCATGTTTGAAATGGCTCCTGCTTTACTTAGTAAAATGTCCGAAGTGGTACTAATTCTCTTCAAAGTACTTACCTGGGTTGTAGCCTGGCCAGCCTGAGGGTGTAGACAGACATCCTTTCAGGCACTTGGGGCCATCTAGCAGGCTATTCCAACAATCAGCATTTGGTACCCCTCCTTAGTTGAGAGATTCCTGGAGCAGGATGATTAGCGTGCTACCTCACTTCTGTAAACAATCTGGGGAAGTACCCCATGTACACCACTACACATGCAAAAAAAACCCCAAACCCAAGCCCATATAACTCTCTCAGCACTAGAAGCCAGTGTCTTGAAAAAAAACAACAACCTCAATAATAATAAACTACCTACCCCTTCATGCAAAATTAAATAGTTTCTCATACTTTCCTCCTTTGAGATCATCATTTCCAGTTAAAACTAGATGTTAAATTAAAATGTTATATAAAAATGTAAGAAAAATTTGTAAGTTTGGGGAACCTAAGTGGAGCAATAGTCCTACCAGAGAGAGAGATGGCCATGCCTCCAGAAGGGGGTTCCTTCCAAAAGATTCTATTGACTAAAAGAGTGAGGACACAGCATCAAAATTTCAAAAGCTCAACTGTAGCCATTTCTTATACTCAACTTATAAATCAACTTGGTGGCAAGCAAGTGGGTCATAGTCTCTAGGGTATGATCCGTCATTTCAGTGTGAGAGGTCTCTGGGTTACATTCAAGTCAAATCCTTGAAGTGGTGTGCAAGATACTCTTTCATGGCAATTCTTCCTCTATCTTGGTTTGTCACAAATCACATCATCTTTATTCTCTGGCTATAACAGTGGCTCTCAAACTTTTTTATTGGTGACCCCTTTCACATAATAAGCTTCTGAGTGCAATTTCCCCTTTATAAATTAAAAACACATTTTAATATATTTAACACCATTATAAATGCTGGAGCAAAGTGGGGTTTGGGGTGGAGGTTTGACAGCTCGAGACACCCCCCCTTCCCCCCTCCCTCTGTAATAACCTCACGAGAGTGAGGTCCCCAGTTACACAACCCTGTCCATTTATAGACAACATCACTGTTTATGCCCTGACCAGAGAAACAGATCCATTCACAACTTGCCAGCTGCTAGAAAGGAATCCAACTCACCTGGAGTTCAAAATCAAGAATATTCTGAATCCAGTGCAGGAAATGCTTCAACAAAGGTAAAAATAGGCATGGCTTTGACTATAAATTTACCACTGTGGTAAAGATTTACAAAGACACAAAACTTCATCTCATCAATTGTATCTTGACAGCAGTCACCCCGTAGCTAGTCTTCCTCAGAGACCAGGTTTGCTGATGCCATGCATGGGTACCGTCCTCTGAGTGGGATTTCACAATGTGTCTCCAGAAATTCCTTTTGTGGACAAATCATTCTCAGATCCTGTCCAAATGTCTCTTTTAGGGCAGGTAAGTATAAGCAATGCACTTTAAACCAACCCAGTTTTCACTTTGTATGATTGTTACAGGAACAAACCTCACGTGGTGAAGAGCATACCTGGAAGACAAGATGACCCCAGGGTTATGGTGGGTCACTCAAAATAAAGAGCATCCAGCTTTCTCAACCTCACACCTTGTGCTGTACAGTTTTTCAGTATGTCAGGGTACACTTCCTTTTAGTTTACTTTTACATAATTTAGTAGTGTTAGAACATTAACATAGGATTGGACATATGGGATCAAACCAATGGTCCATTGAGTCCACTATGTCAACTGACAGTGGCCAGTAGCAGTTGCTTCAGAGGAAGGTTCAAGAAACCCTGTAGAGGGCAGTTATGGAATAACTGACCCACAAGGGAAATTTCTTCCTATCTCCTGTTAGAGGTTGGCTTGTGCTCTGAAGTATGAATGTTTATATCCCTTTTGAAAATAAGTAACCAAGCAGAGGTCAGAACTTCTCTCAGACGCCATGGAAATAATGTCAGATGGAGAGAAGAATCTGCTGCTTTACAAAACAGTTCGCATAAAGGGAAGAGTATAGAGCTGAAGTCCTCCATCTAGTTCTTCACTAGCCAGAAGTCCTGGACATTTTTTGGACACTATTGATTGATAGCTAAGGAATCTCCACTACGTCTGCAGAAAAACCAGATCTCTTGAAGTATGGGTCCCTATTTCATCTGTACCTGAGCTGCCTACAATTAACCGCCTGGGTGTCAAAAGAAAAGTGTAGTTCAGCAGAGATTATCCATTCCCCTAACTGATACATTTTGGTATCCAGACAGAATTCAATCAGGAAATTTCATTCATTGTTCTTGTAACGTTTCACTTATGGTGCAAAGGAAATAATAACAATACATCTGTTATATGTAAATATATATAATATATAATTGGTGCCCAACACAATGAGGTCCTGGTGTATAATTAGTACAAAAAATTAATAATCACAAAATTTTGCTGTTCTTTATTCAGGACGTCAAATTCCCAACTGAGCACCAAATGTTAAGATTCATCAGACTGGCCAGCAGTTGGTTTTTCTAGTTGCTGTTTGTTCCTAAAGTCAGATTTTGGAATTAGTTCCTCCAGCTGTACAAGAACCACACTTGGTTGTAAATAAAAGGTTATTCTTACAGCCCATAAACCTTTCTGCCCAAAGTAAATTCCTCTTTCCACAATTCTAGGAAATTAGTTTGTTTCAACTTTAACTTTGGAAAAGTTGTGGCATTAGCAGGGATTGCTAGAGCTCTAAAAGATGTATCTTAAGCATATAAAAATATATATGCCAGTCATATACTCATCTCTTTCCATCCAAAATGCGGGACCTGGGCATTTCAAAGTTGCTACAGACAAGATATTAAAATCCTTCACTAGTTGGCATGCTAGGCCTTTGAGAAACCGTTCACTGAGTGAATCAAGGCTCTCTCAATAAGGTCCCTAGTGGTATTGTGGGGCAGAAGTATCTGAGCCTCATCTGAGGAAGATTTGCAAAGTAGGTTCCCATTTCTTTGCAGAGGCATCCTTTGTAGTGTGACAAAGTTTCTCCTCTACCTTGGTGGGTCCTGCGCTTGTTGGCGGATTTACTCGCCTCACAGATTCACCCTGTGGGTCAGGAAACAGCTCAGAGACCTTCCCCTCTGATAGAAGCCACAGTCTCGGTCAATTCCTCCTGTGTTTGATCAGGAATTGGGAGGTTTGTGGGGATCCGAGGCCCGCCCTCTACTCCGGGTTCCAGTCCAGGGCCCTGTGGACTACAGCTGCAGCTACTTCCCCATGGCCTCCTCCCAACACCTTCTTTGTCTTCACCACCAGCCCTTCCTCCTGATGTCTGATAATGCTTGTACTTCTCAGTCCTCCATCCATATGCCTACCCACTCTGAGCTTCTTGCATGCCTCTTGCTCCCAGTTCCTTGCACGCACTTCCTCTCCCCTGGCTCCCCCTTGGCCTGACTGGAGTGAGCCCTTTTATAGCATCAGAGGGCTTTAATTAAAGTCAGGTGCTTAACAGCCTCACCTGACTCTTAGCAAGTCAATTGGAGTCAGGGTTCTCATTAGCCTGAAGCAGCCCCTGCTCTGGTCACTCAGGGAACAGAAAACTGTTAATCCAGTGGCCAGTATATCTCCCTTCTACTACTCTATTGTTCCCAACAGGCCTGGGTCTATCACAGTAGGTTGCTACTTGGTTGGTTCCCAAATAATTCCTTCAATACGAAGCTTTTGCTCTATATGGGGGGGAACTCCTAATTCTGTCCTATTCTATCAAAAGCTAAAATTCTCATTTGTCCTTTTTCTCTCCCACACACACTTCTGTGACTCACTGCTTGCTTTTTCCCATTTGTGATGAATGAAGAGAAGCTGTTTAGCATAATGAGAAATTTCTAGGGCTGTCAAGCGATTAAAAAAATTAATTATGATTATTCTCACTGTTAACAGAATACCATTTATTTAAATATTTTTGGATATTTTCTATATATTCGGTTACTACACAACACAGTGTACAGTGCTCACTTTATATTTTTTATTACAAAAATTTGTGCTGTAAAAAACAAAAGAAATATTTTTCAATTCACCTCATACAAGTACTATAATGCAATCTCTTTATCATGAAAGTTGAACTTAAAAATATAGAATTATGTACAAAAAAAATCTGCATTCAAAAACAAAACAATGTCAAACTTTAGTGCCTACAAGTCCACTCAGTCCTACTTCTTCAGCCAGTCACTCAGACAAACAAGTTTGTTTACATTTCCAGGAGATAATGCCCACTTCTTGTTTACATCACCTGAAAGTAAGAAAAGGCATTCCCATGGCACTGTAGTAGCCAGCATTGCAAAGTATTTATGTACCAGACATGCTAAAGATTCAGATGTCCCTTTATTCTTCAGCCACCATTCCAGAGGACATTCGTCTGTGCTGATGATAGGTTCTGCTCAATAATGATCCGATGCATGTTCATTTTCATCATCTGAGTCAGATGCCACCAGCAGAAGGCTGATTTTCTTTTTTGGTGGTTCGGGTTCTATAGTTTCCACATCAGTGTGTTGCTCATTTAAGACTTCTGAAAGCATGCTCCACACCTTGATCCTCTCAGATTTTGGACGGCACTTCAGCTTCTTAAACCTTCAGTCAAGCGCTGTAGCTATTTTTAGAAATCTCACATTGGTACCTTCTTTGCGTTTTGTCAAATCTGCAGTGACTGTTCATAAATCAAACAACATGTGCTGGGTCATTATCCAAGACTGCTATAGCATGAAATATATGGCAGAATGCGGGTAAAACAGAGCAGGGGACATACAATTCTCCCCCTAGGAGTTCAGTCAAAAAGTAAATTAACGCACTATATTTTTAACGAACATCATCAGCATGGAACCATGTCCTCCGGAATGGTGGCTGAAGCATGAAGGGGCACATGAATGTTTAGCATATCTGGCACGTAAATACCTTGTAAGGCCAGCTACAAAACTGCCATGCGAACGCCTGTTCTCACTTTCAGGTGACACTGTAAATAAGAAGCAGGCAGCAGTATCTCCCGTAAATATAAACAAACTTGTTTGTCTTAGCAATTGGCTGAACAAGAAGTAGGAGTGAGTGGACTTCCAGGCTCTAAAGTTTTACATTGTTTTGTTTTTGAGTGCAGTTATGTAACAAAAAAATCTACATTTGTAAGTTGCACTTTCATGATAAAGAGATTTACACTAATTGAATCTATTTCCCTATGTTAAGTTCTCCTCACACCTTCTATGAGCCATCTTAATTATCACTTCAAAAAGTTTTTTTTCCTCCTGCTGATGATAGCTCATCTCAGTTGATTAGACTTTTCCTGTTGTTATGCATACTTCCACCTTTTCATGTTCTCTGTATGTATAAATATCTGCTGTCTGTGTGTTCCATTCTATGCATCCGAAGAAGTGAGCTGTAGCTCACGAAAGCTCATGCTAAAATAAATTTGTTAGTCTTTAAGGTGCCACAAGTACTCCTGTTCTTTTTGCGGATAAAGACTAACACGGGTGCTACTCTGAAACCTGAAAAATACTGTTTCTTTTGTTTATCACTTATGCAGTGCAAATATCTGTAATAAAAATAATGTAAGGTGAGCACTGTATACTTTGTGTTCTGGGTTGTAACTGAAATGAATAGATTTGAAAATGTGGAAAAAACATCCAAAAATATTTAATAAACAATAGAACAGCAATTGAAATTTAACAGTGCAATTAAAACTGCGATTGATTGATTAATTTTTTTGAGTTCATCGCGTGAGTTAACTGTGATTAATCCACAGCACTAAAAATTTCTTACCTGATAATTTTCTTTCTACTAGTAGTATCTCTTAATTCAGCTCACTGTCTTTATCTGATAAAGGACCATGATACAATTTATAGAAAATTGGAATATTTTTTTCTAAAGGGAGATTTAAATATATAATTATCTTAACATTAGTTGTTATAATTTCAGGTTGTCTTAAGGTTAGTAATAGTTTGCTAGAGTGTTCCTATAGCTTTGGAATAACTCTTCTAATTGCCTGAGTTGAAGGGCAAGGCTTAATCCTGTAACCTCCAGCAACAACACTGGATCAAATTGTACAGGTGAGTGACATTACCTATTTGTTATGAATGTGAGAACCTGCTAGTGGAAAATTACCAGGTAAGAAATTTCTCAGTCTTCCTTGTAGACTCACTCTTGTCTTTCACTGACTTCTACCAATTGCAGACTTCTCCTACTGAACAAGAAAACAATGGCATGCAACAGCTGCAAGTGCGTAGTTTGCCTAATGAAAACTTGGCACCCAAGCGAGAGAAACCTGAGTTAAAACTATGTGAACAAATTACTATAGAAGAAAACTCTGAATGTGAAAATGTAGCTGAGGTCACGGAAGCAAGATCTGCAGAAGAATGTCCAGCAAAACTGATCTCAGAGACTGAATATAGAAATACATTGGAGAAAAAGATAGACTGCCACAGTGAATTGTCATTTTCCAATAACAACATCTCTATAACGCCTCTGGATTTCTTGGAAAATCAAGTAACAATTGAAACTCTTCAGCTACAGATAAAGCAGACATCTAGTGAAAACCTGAAGCTGCTCCATGGCATAGAAGAAAGCAATACAAACGTTGATGCTCTTCTCATAGAAATCAAAGTATTAAACTCAAGATTGGATTTGCAGCATACAGAACTAACTGAAAAGATAACTGCTGATGCAGAACTAGAAAAAACAGTTCTAGTACTTAAAAAAAGAAAACAGACTTAAATGAGAAACTTGAATCTGTTTCTTTTGATAAGCAGCAGATATCTTACAAAGTTATGATTCTAGAAAAAGAACTTGACAAGGCAAAATCTGACCTGGATGTGTACAAAGTTAGATTATCTGATGTAACAGACATGCTGGAGGACTTAGAAGTGACCAAAGGAGACTGGCACGAGAAGTTCCTCGTAACTGAAAACGAACTGAGGAGAACAAAATCTGAGAAAGAGAACATTGAGAACCATGCCCTGTCCATGGAAGGTGACATAGAGGAACTTCAGAGAAAAAATCAGGAGTTAGAAAAAGACAGTGAAAATAAACTGAAAACTGTTTCAACTCTTCAAGAGCAACTTGCTGTAATCACAACGGAGAGAAACCAACTCAGTCAAGAACTGAGTATTTTGTCAGAGAAAAAAGAGGAATTGGATCAACTGTATCAGAAACTGCAGGAGAAAATAAAAGAACTAGAGTCAAACAAAGTGGATGCTACTGAATTTATTGGGATATTAGAGGCTGAAGCTAAGACACAAACCAAACTGCTTCAGACCACAAAATCTGATGTAGATCAGTTATCAAGGGAAAAAGACTATCTGGTGCAGCAATTGCAGAATGTGGAGAAGGATGCAGAGATTCTGACATTAGAAAAAGAAAAGTTTCAAAACCAGATGCAGGATCTGGAGGAGGAAAAAAAATTGATTCTAAGGGAGTCTGAAATGTTGCAGACTAAGTTAAGTGAATCAGAAATGGAAAACTCTAAGCTTTCCAAAACTTTGGAAGGCTCATTAATCGAAAAAGGCGAACTTGCTGCTAGACTGAACTCAACACAAGAAGAGGTGGATCAGCTGCGATATGGAATTGAGAAGTTGAAAATAAAAATAGAATCGGATGAGAAGAAAAAGCGCCGCACAGTTGAAAAACTGAAAGAGAGTGAACGGAAAGCAGATTTTCTTCTGGACAAAATTGAGAAGCTTGAAAGAGAATTGCAGATGTCAGAAGAAAATCTAGAAGATGCAATTCTTCAGGCAGAGACTGCTAAAACAGAGGCAGAAACATTTAAAACCGAGATGGAAGAGATGGCGGAAAGGGTGAAAAGTTTAGAATTCGCAGTTAATGCCTTCAGGTCAGAAAAAGAAGATTTGAATAAAGAACTACAGGAGAAGCAAGAAAAGATATCTGAATTAGAATCTTCTAACGCTAACGTTGTAAGACTGCTGGAAGAAAAGGAGAAAGAAAATATGCAAATTAAAGAAGAGTCTGAAAATGTCACGGTATTGATAAAATCTCAGCTGAAAAATGCAAGTGAGGAAATAAAGCTTTTTTTCAATGAGCTAGAAATTTGTAAGGCAAAAGAACAAGACTTAATTCATCAAATGGGTTGTCTTGAACAAGATAAAACACAACTGTTACTGGATCTTCAGGAAGCAAGAAACATCAGTACCAAACTAGAACAATCACTAGGAGCACTTGTACAGGAACTTGCAGACTGTAAACGAACCCGGGACGAGACGATCCAAGAAAATGGTGCTCTACAAAAGAAGATTAAAGATGTAGAGCAGCTCTCTGTACAGCTGTCACATGCGGAAAGTGAACATGAATGCTGGATGCAGGAAAAAGAAGGGCAGCAGAATATGATAGATGAATTGAAGCAGAAGGTTCAACAGCTATCTAATGAAATTTTGAAGGCTACCCTAGAAAATCTAAAAGCATCCCCTAAAGATCTTGAGAAGGAGTCCACACGGTCTGAAAAATCTGCTCTTGTTGAAAAGGTAATTCAATTTAAGCTATTGTCCAGTCCTCTTTGTAAGAATGGGGATAGAATGTCCTCTGGGCTGGCCACTTCCTTGCCCAATTAAAGTCCAAAAGAGTTTAAACTGAGGGTTGTACAGTAATCACTGACAAAAATTTGTGGTGCTGTGGAAGGAATAGGTCTGATTTTCAGTGAACGTTTGTCACATGGACTTGTTCTATAATAGCTATTCGTGATTAACTCCCTGTGTGGATACTCTTACTCTGGAATAAGATCATCCATGCAGGGAATTAATCAGGAATAACTATGCCACTTTAAATTCATACCTTACTTTAATGCAAATTAACTTTTCAGTGTAGAAAAGCCATAAGATTGTATGTGTGCACTTGCAAGTCTACAAAGATTTTGGTGTATGCATTCATTCACCTGGTAAGATGTACGCAATGTAGCTGTTTGTTTGACTATACCCACAGGCCTACTGAAAGCTCTGTGTGTGTGTTTTGTATTTTCAATTTTTGTATCTGTGGTACTGTTGGCAGGTTTAGGGCCCAAGTCAGAGTCCATGGGAAGACTCCCATTGACTTCACTAGGTTTTGAATCAGATTCTTATTGCCTATTTAACATGGCCCTTTAAAATGCATCCTGGATCAAGGTATTCCAGGAGGGTGTGCTGTGGTTATAGAGCTGGAGACTGCCATTAGACTGCGCGAGCAAGAGTAAGTGTAATGCCAGAATCTTTCTCTTCCTTGAGGAGGGAAGAGGAGAAAGGACAATGAAATTAACATGGGGGGAAATAAAGGTAGTTTGGGGGAACAGCAGTCAGAAAGATGAATTATCTTCAGGAGCAGAGAGAAAACCGCCAAGTTAGTTACTGTATGAGAAACTGACTTTTCCAGGTTTGAGGGCCAGATCCTCAGCTGGTGTAAATCTGTGTATCTTCATTGAAGTCCATGGATCTCTGCCAGTTTAAAGCAACTGAGGTTCTGGCTCCAACATTTTAGGAATTTTAATACTCTGTTAATATTCTCCTCTAATAGAATGAAGATGAGCTCACTGTTCTTTCCCTTTCCTTCATACTTTGTATTTGAAAACTGTTTCACTGGGGATGGGGGGGGGCTCAGGATGTCAGCCTGGAATGGCTGCTATGACAAAGGGCTCGTCTCTATTTCAGGCATTTACATATCTTCCATCATCGGAGTATCTGAGATCAATTAGATAACAAGTATAATGTTCCTCAAGTATTTATTTTTTAAAAATAAACTTTTTGACAGCTCTCTCTAGGGTAGATAAAACCTAGTTTCATATTTAAGCTTCTTATTCTAAAAGTGCTCATATTTCATTCTCCGAGTTTGATGTCTTACAAATATATGACGTGCAGCCTTGCTTTCGTTTATGTAAAATATTAACCATTGCTTCTAATTTAAATAGGCATGTTAGCTGCAGAAACTGTGTGCAAAACTACACGACTATGGGCCTGTTCCTGGATGTCAATAGATGTTTTGCCATGAATTTCAGTATGACTTTTAGGAATCATACCCAGAAGTAACTCTCTATATCCTAATATGTCCACAAAATAGTCACAAAAATAGACAGCTTAAATACTTCAGAATGTTGCAACATCTTTGTCATGGTGAGACAAATGACCCTGAACCTCTCAGAACACTCTCAGTAGGAACAATTGCTGTATATGTTGTGAGGTTAGCTTTGGCTTTATTGCTAACATCATTGGTGGGATGAAGCTTCTTGTACAACTCAGAGCTAAAATGCCTTTGTATATGACAGAGAGGCCCATCTTCTCTGTAATCTTGTATGCTATTGTTTTATGTTAAAAAGTTCGAGTCTGGGACTACAGTACTGTAGCTATACAGCCATTAAATCGTTTTCTTTTACCTTGTCAGTTTTTGACATTTAAAGATTTTTCCAGATGCAAAGCCAAATTGTCTAATATATCAGCTCTTTCCCCATCTATAAAAATGTAATTACCAAAGACTGAGCAACTTTTGTTTGTAGATTCAACTGGATCTAACTACTTCAGGAAAAATTGAACCAAATAAGCGTTTGGATGGAGTTCAGAAAGAGCTGGAGGAAAAAGAGAGAGAAATGAGAAAAGAAATATCAGAATATC
>ML128473.1:3456-24888 GCA_003846335.1 Cuora mccordi
ACAGCGACTCGCAGGGGAAAAGCATCAGCAGTGAGAGAAACCACCTGATGTAACCTGCCCTGGTCAGCAGGAATCGGCCAGCTCCTACGTGGGGCGTGGGATGGGCCCGAGTACTTCCCAGCCCTCCAACCAGGATTGGGCCCGTCTCTCTAGTCCCAGTTTGTTCTGCGGCCCTCACCCCTCCTCTGGCCCAGCCCTGCCAGCCTGGGACCCCCCCGGCGGGGGGACGTCTCTGAGCCGGTACCGGTCCCAGGCACTGCAGCGATCACCCCCTGCTGCTGTTAGTGCCTGGGCTGAGGAGCTGTGATAACCTCTTGCCATGGAGCAGATCAATCCCTGGCCTGCAGACCTGTCACCCCTCCCCCATGGAGGTGTCATGGACCCAGGTCAGGACTGGCATCCTGGGGGAATCCGTGGCTCACGGCCTGGCCAGGCACCAGCTGGGAGAGCTGCGTTCCCTGTCGCATGGATCATCCCACACCATTCGCTGGGGCACCAGGCTCCATTCGTCCCCTGGCCTGAGCCCCTGTCACTGGCTGCGGGCCAGCGAGGGGTCAGTACACGCAGGGCGACGGCTCCAGGACAGACAGGGCTGTGGTTTGTGCAGGGTCCAGCCCCAGGCCAGATGTTCTTTGTCCCCTAGTTCGCTCCGGGAAGCAGTGTCTTGCTCAGATCTGCCCCAGGGGTGGGGGTGTCTCTGCCCCGTTCATGGTGTCACAGCAGTGCAGCCTGTCAGAGGCAGCTGTGAAACCCACAACCGGTGTGTCACAGTCGGGGCTCCCCAGCGCTGGGGTTCTCTTCCTTATGGACTTTTCAATATACCATCATTTTAACCCCGCTGCCCACCCCGATGGAGAGTTTGTACATACGCGGCTCACTGAGGTACGATTTTGGACACATTTAACCCCGTAACGTCCAGCTCAGTTTGCTTTTGAGATGCTATTGGTGCTATAATAACTTGTTCCCTATGATCCAAGTTTACCACATGTGGCCCATATAATGGGTGTTGTCTTGGGTTTTGCATATCAGGATCCCTGGCAATTATTTTAAACTGTACTTTTACCCAGATGTTTTGCAATACACATTCACGCAGCTGGGCAGGGATAATATAGAAATTAGTCAGACACTGATATTGTAATTGAACTTCAGGTTGTTTTTAGTACATTCACTGCCCTGAGTTTCTTTAATCCATCCTGGGGGTCCCAGTTCCCCTGTGTCCCGGATTCCCCCTGCCAAGGTGTCTTGGGGCAGTTTCCTGATGTCTGCAAGTGCTGCCCTGAGGGAATACTCAGTGCGCTGGGCCTTGAGTCCTAGATTTGAAGCAGGTGAGGCTCATTAAACCCCATTAACATCCTAATGTCAATGTCCCCATTTGCAGGGTGTCTGCGAAGAGTTGTGGTGATTGCAACAAAACTGTGGCCTGGGAGTTTCTTACAGCCCTTCCGTGGCGCTGCCTCTGCCAGCCGGCCCTCAGGGACGCGTGTGAGGAGGGAGACACCCACTAGGGGGCAGCATGGACTAGAGCAAGGGGTGGGGCAGCCAGGGCTGTGCGCATGGGGGTAAATCCCCCCCCCGCCCCCCGGGGCTCCGTTCCCAGCTATAACGGGGGGGGGCGGGGGCGATCCCACCTTTGTCCTGTCGTCAGGCTCCTGCGGGCAGAGCCCCTGGGTCCGGGCAGCACCTTTCTGCTAAACCTGGACAGTTACATGCTGTCCCTGTGGGTCCCCACCCGTGGGTCGCCTGCGCGCCATGCGCCTGGGACTGGGGGTTTCCAGCCAGCAGCGTCCGCTGCTCTGTGCCTGCACAGTCGCTCATGTGGTGCGATGAACCGAACCAGGGACCCCCTTGTCCATTGTCCATTGCTGAGTAAGGGGCTCCCAGCTCTCTCCAGGCAGAGGGTGTGGAGCAGGATGGTGTGTTGGCGACAGGGCTCTGTGGGGTGGTGCAGCACTGGAACAGAGGGACCCCTCTGTGCCACACTGTCCCCTGGATGGGAAAGGGGGAGTGACCCCGCCCTGTCCTCCTGGGAATTATGCTCCTGTCCCTTTATCCTCACCATGGCCCACACCCGCTTGCGATTGCCTGCACGGACGTGGTCAGCCGTGCTTGACTTCACCTGTGGTCCTGCAAGCGTGGCTGGCCGTGGTCTGTATCTCCAGCAGGGAGGCCTGGCCCAAGTGGTCACGGGGCCAAGCCACGTCCTTTCGGCCCTGGACTGGTGTCTGGATCCCAAGTCAGCGCTGCAGGGAGCTCCCTTCGTGACCCTGTCACTCGCCCTGTTCGCAGACGCGTCGGTTCTGGGCTGGGGAGCCCAGCTGGGTGAGCTCAACACCCAGGGCCAGTGGTTGTAACACGACCTGGCCCTTCATGTCAATGTCCGGGAGCTCGGAGCGGTTCCCCTGCCCTGCCTGGTGTTCTCGCCCCAGAGGAAGGGCCGGGGGATACCGGGCCTGACGGACACTACAGCCGCGGTGTGTTACATCAACAGGCAGGGCGGGGCCAGGGCTTCGGCCCAGTGTCAGGAGATGCTCAGCCATTCACCTGGGACCCACCCACCTGCCTGGTGCGAAGAACATCCTGGCCGATCCCCTCAGCAGGGTCTTCTCACGAGTGGTCACTCCATACGGTCGTCCTCATCTCCTGCAGATGGGGGACTCCCAGGTTGGACCTGTCCATGTCTTGGCAGAACAGGAAGTGCCCCAGGTTCTGGTCTGTGCAGGGCAGGGACAAGGGCTCCCTGTCAGACGCCTTCCTGCTCCCTCCTGCTTCTCTTCTTGGTCGCTATAACCTCTGCCCATGGCGCCCGTGGGCGCGCACCTAGACTGGAAGGGACGTGAGCAGCACCCCTCGAAGAACGTTGGTTGGTAACCGGGTTTTGGGGGCGTTTGGAGCAGACTCAGCCTGGCTGGTCACAGAGATTTTGCCCTTGAAATCCCAGCGCTGTCGGCCCAGGGGCTCAGGCTGGTGGAGCTGCGTCGCTCAGAGCGAGTTTGTCACAGCCCGGAGCCCTGCAGCTCCCTCCACCCAAGTGTTTGGTGCAGACCAGGCCTGGCTGGTCTCGGGGCCCTTTGCCTGTCAATGGCTGTGACTGGGCCCTGCAGGGGGCCCCGACCCCCCCCCCCGGACCCGTGCTAGCTGTTTTTGCACTCTAGGCGCACGGCCATTTCGCCGCCCCATGCGCGGCTCCCGCGGCTCCGGTGGAGATGCCGCAGCCGTGCCTGGAGCCCCCCTGGAGCCGCCTGCCGCCCCCTGGCAAAATGCCACCCCCCGAAAATCCTGGCGCCTAAGTCGCCTAAATGGAAGCGCCGGCCCTGCCCCTCCCCAGCCTGCCCCTGGAGCTTCCACTGTGGCTGCTGTTCCCTCCTGGCTCTGCAGAGGGGCCCTCTTCTTTCCCATGGGGCAGGGGTTGGGCTGGCTCTGGGCTGGGGGGGTCCACGTGTGGGGCTGGTGGCTCTTGCCCTGGGGTCTCTGGGTCTCCCGAGGCTCAGGTGGGAAGAAAGTTGGGAGTGGTTCTGCTCAACAGTTTGGTACAGTTTCTATTTGGAGCACTCACAAAACCAGCTCTTCTACCCCGAATCCAGCCCTGCTCCCCACCCCCACTCACTGGCCCCCATCCATCCCTGCCTACTGCCCCTGCTCCCCAGTCTGCCCCCCATCTGGCTCTGCTCCCCTCCCACTGCTCCCCATCCAGCCTTGATCCCCTGTCGCTGCCCCACATCCCCCCCGCCTTGCTGCTTCTGCTCCCCAGGATTGAGCTGCCATCACAGCCTCAGCAGGCCCTGCCGCTGGCAGCAGCACCCGCGGTGAGGAAAGTTGCTGCAGCTAAGAACGGCTGCGGGTGTCTGCGAAGCGTTGTGGTGATTGCAACCAAACTGTGGCCTGGGAGTTTCTTACAGCCCTTCCCGTGGCGCTGCCTCTGCCAGCCGGCCCGCAGGGACGCGTGTGAGGAGGGAGACACCCACTAGGGGGCAGCCTGGGCTAGAGCAGGGGGTGGGGGTGGCTGGGAGCCAGGACTCCTGGGTTCTGCTCCCACCTTTGCCACTGATTTCATGTGTCATCTTGGGCCAATCTCTCGCTCTGCCCAGGTCTCCATTCCCAGCTGTAACGTGGGGGGGGGGGGGTGATCCCACCTTTGTCCTGCAGGCAGAGCCCCGGGTCTGGGCAGCGCCCGGCACAACACAGCCCTGCTCTCAGCCGGGGTCTGTACAGCCCCTGGGCAGGGGGACTGGCTGGCTCGGGCGGGGACGACGACTGGGACATGGGGCCTTTCCCCTCTGGAGGGCACCAGCTCTGGCACGGGCTGGCCCAAGGGGGTGAGGATCAGGACGGGTTGATTCTTCAAGTGCTTGTTCATGTCTGTTCTTCTTCGAGTGATTGCTCCAATGCATTCCAGTTAGGTGTGCGCGCCGCACGTGCACGGCTTCTCCGGAACTTTTTTACCCTAGCAACTCTGGTGGGTCGGCTGGCGCCCCCTGGAGTGGCGCCGCTATGGCGCCTGTTATACACCCCAGCCGGCCCGTCCGCTCCTCAGTTCCTTCTTCCCGCCCGTGACGGCCAGTCGGAACTGTGGAGTGCTCGTTGGCCTCCACTGCCCTAGCTCTCGCTGTTCTATTTGTATATATATAGTTAGTTGTAGTTCTATAGATAGTTGTTATAGTTGTTTTAGTTAGTTGTTGTAGGTTTTAGTATGAGGTTAAGGGGGGTTTCCCCTCCCTTCCCTTCCCCGGTGCGGGCTCATGCCCAGGGCACCGGGCTTCAAGCCCTGCGCTGTGTGCCAAAGACATATGCCAATTGGCGACCCACACGACGCCTGCCTCCGTTGCCTCGGAGAAGGACATCGCACGGACAGGTGCGCTATCTGTTCTGCTTTTAAGCCACGAACACGCAAAGAGCGGGACCACAGGCTTAAGCAGATCCTTATGGAGGCGTCGCTCCAACCTTCGGCACCAGCTGCGCCGGCACCGAGAACCTCATCGGTGCAGAGCGCACCGGCGGCACCAACCCGCTCCGGTACTGCGGTACCGCAAACTCAGCCACCGGCGCCGAAGACCCGGCACCGCTCGCTTTCGCCAGCAAGGAAACGCAAGCTTGCGAAGGCCATAGCTAAGTCCCGAGCGGAGGACTCAGCTAAGATAGTCGTGCCACCTCCGCCCCCAGTGGTGGTTGGGCGCAAGGCAGACACCGTGCCGTTGACTCTGGTGCCGCAAGGGCCGTCGAGTCCGGCACCGCCACGCTCCCCGGCACCGTCCGTGGTTGAGCCAAGGCTGCCGACGACGCCGGAGACGTACTCCTCCGCGCGAGAGCTGATTCAGCTCTTAGAGGCACCGAGCCTCCGGCCCCCGGCACCGACGGTGCGGGCTGTTCCGTCGGCAGGAAAACCGGCGATGATGGTCCGGCCGCCATCCCCGGACCGCCGGCACGGATGACGCTCCCGGTCCCGATCGCGCTCCAGGACCCGACGCCGTTCACCATCTCGCCGCTCACGGTCTCGGCACCGCTCCCCGTCGCGGTACCGATCGCCATCTCGCCGCCGGTCGCAGTCCCGGTACCGATCGTCATCCCGGTACCGGTCGCACTCCCGGCACCGGTTTAGGTCCCGATCGCCGTCGCGTTGGCACCGCCGGAGGTCCCCGTCCCGGCACCGTTCCCGGCACCGAGACTCCCGCAGCCGCTCCCGGCACCGCAGGTCCGGCTCCCGGTCGAGCTCCCGATACCGGTCGAGCTCCCGGCACCGCGGGGACCGATGGTCGCGGTCACCCTCCCGGTACCGGATGGACGGACACCGGTTATCCATACCGTCTGGGGATAGGCCACAGCCCTCTGCCATTCCATCGGGCTCCGCCTCCGCACCCCCCTGGCCATCTCGCCCAGCATCCGTAGCCTCGGGCGCTGACGGCAACGGGTTACTGCCACCAACCCCACGTGACCACCCTCAAGGGGCTCAACAGTGGGGCTTCTGGGTTCCCTGGGGTCACCACGAAGCGCAAGGCATTCCATTTCCCCCAAGAGACTTGGCCGCTGAGCGCAGAGTCCCCGAAGCGACGATCAGCCGCCCGCCACCGTCACCTCCACGCGAGCCCTCGGTACCGCAGGACCGCCAGTCCTCTGTCCAGCCTGAACCAGCCGAGGCGCAGTTAACAGCCCCTCCCATGGAGGTCATCGGGCAGGCCATGTCCTCGTTGTCGTCCCCGGACGAGGCGGTGGCTGGGGCTTCTGCTAAGGACCCGCCCCCCATAGACCTCAAGGCCCACCAGGACCTACTCTGACGGGTGGCGATGGCCATGGACCTTCCGGTGGCAGAGGTCCAAGAGGATGAGGACCCCATCACTAATGTGGTCGGCTCTGACGTTCCAGTGCGCGTGGTGTTGCCTTTTGTTAAGACCATACAGAAGAACGCTACCACGCTCTGGCAAACGCCCGCGTCCATCCCTCCCACGGCTCGAGGGGTGGAACGTAAGTACTCAGTCCCCCCCACGGGCTATGAGTATTTATACACACACCCAACCCCGGACTCGCTTGTCGTGCAATCCGTGAACGACCGCGAACGTCATGGTCAACCGGCCCCTGCGCCCAAATCTAAGGATGCTCGGCGGATGGACCTGTTAGGCCGTAAGGTCTACTCTGCTGGCGGCCTCCAGATGCGGATAGCCAACCAAATGGTCCTTCTTGCCAGGTATGTTTTCGACATCATGGCATCCCTGGCAAAATACACCGAGCTCCTGCCGACAATCGCCCGCCAGGAGTTCTCGGCAATGCTCGAGGAAGGGAAAAAGTCCTCCCGGTCGTCCATTATGGCTGCCCTCGACGCGGCAGACTCGGGTGCGCGGACAATAGCGGCAGGGGTGACGATCCGGCGCATCTCATGGCTGCAATCCTCTACTTTACCACCGGAGGTGCAGTATACGGTGCAGGACCTGCCGTTCGACACGCAAGGGCTGTTTTCTGAAAAGACCGATTCGCGTATACAGACATTAAAAGATGGGCGCATCGCCATCCGCACCCTTGGCATGCACACACCGGCTCCGCAACGCAGGTCTTTCCGGCAGCAGCCCCCTCGGTCCTTCCCGCAGCAGCGTTATCGACCTTATACGCCTAGACGTCCCGGCCCGAATCGTCGCCGTCCGTCGGGTAACCGTCGAAACCAGTCCCAGGCCTCCTCCAAGGGCCCTCAGGGGTCCAAGCAGGCCTTTTGATGGGACGCCCGAGGACGGCCCATCACTCTCCCTACCGGATCCTCCCCGTTTGTTTTCCAACCGCCTCTCCTATTTCTTTTCGGCGTGTTCCCGAATAACAACGGACAACTGGGTGCTTCAGACAGTCCAGTCGGGATACCGTCTACAATTTGTTTCGCCCCCTCCTTCCCACCCGCCCTCCCTGTCCCTCTTCAGGGACCCCTCTCACGAGCAATTCCTCTTACAAGAGGTCCAGACTCTGTTGAGCGTGGGTGCTATAGAGGCAGTGCCTCAAGACTTGCGGGACAGGGGATTCTATTCCCGTTATTTTCTCATCCCCAAGGCGAAAGGAGGGCTACGTCCTATCTTGGACCTTCGAGAGCTGAACAAATACCTGCTCAAGCCCAAGTTTCGCACGGTCACCTTGGGGACCATCATTCCCTCTCTGGATCCGGGAGATTGGTTTGCCGCCCTCGACATGAAGGACGCTTACTTCCATGTCGCGATCTATCCCCCTCATCGGCGTTACCTTCGGTTTGTGGTCAACAACGCCCACTACCAGTTCGCCGTGTTGCCTTTCGGACTTGCCACTGCACCGAGAGTATTTACAAAATGCATGGCAGTGGTAGCAGCGGCCCTCCGCCGTCGTCAGATGCACGTCTACCCCTATCTAGACGACTGGCTGATTCGTGGACAGTCCCAACGGCTGGTGCAGCACCAGGTAGCGGAAATCCTGTCCCTCTTTCAACGCCTCGAGCTGCTTATCAATGCCGAGAAGTCCACCTTGCTTCCAGCACAGCGGGTGGAGTTCATTGGAGCGGTTCTCGACTCCTCATTGGGCCGCGCCTGCCTGCCACAGTCTCGGCACCTGACAATGGTCTCCCTCATCCGGGACCTCGTCAACTTCCCGACCACGACGGTGCGGTCATGCCTCCGCCTCCTGGGCCACATGGCATCGTGTACCTATGTCACCGCGTACGCGCGGCTCCACCTCCGTCCGTTCCAGTCGTGGCTGGCGTCGGTGTACCGCCCACATCGCGACCACATCGACATGGTGGTCACGGTCACCACACCGACCCTCGAGTCCTTCCGTTGGTGGCTCGACCCGGACATCGTCTGCGCCGGAGTCCCGTTCCACCCTCCTCGCCCATCCGCGACACTGACCACGGACGCCTCTGCGCTCGGTTGGGGGGCTCACCTGGGAGACCTTCACACCCAAGGCCTCTGGTCGGCCCAAGAGCTCGCTCTCCACATCAATGTCCGCGAGCTGCGAGCGATCCGCCTAGCCTGTCACACCTTTTGCATTCACCTGCAAGGCCGCTGTGTGACGGTGTTCACGGACAACACAACAGCGATGTTCTACGTGAACAAGCAGGGCGGAGCCCGCTCCTCCCCCCTCTGCAACGAAGCGATGCTCCTGTGGGACTTTTGCGTAACCCACTCCATTCACCTGGAAGCGTCTTTTCTTCCGGGGGTGCAGAACACGCTGGCCGACCGTCTCAGCAGGTCGTTCCTCTCCCACGAGTGGTCCCTTCGTCCCGACGTTGCACACACGATCTTCCGGAGGTGGGGGTTTTCCCGGGTCGACCTCTTCGCCTCCAAGGCGAACAGGAAGTGTCTCCAGTTCTGCTCGTTCCGGGGTCACTCGCTGGGCTCCCTGTCGGACGTCTTCCTGTATCCCTGGGAGACTCACCTCCTCTACGCCTTCCCTCCGTTCCCGCTCGTACACAGAGTGCTCCAGAAGCTTCGGCGGGATCGAGCCACCGTCATACTCGTGGCTCCGGCCTGGCCGAGGCAGCATTGGTACACCCTGCTGCTCGAGCTCTCCGTTCGGGAACCCATCCCCCTTCCGTTGTGGCCGGACCTCATCACCCAGGACTTCGGCAGGCTCCGCCATCCGAACCTGCAGTCCCTCCATCTTACAGCCTGGTACCTGCGTGGTTGACCCGCGCGGAGAGGGACTGCTCGGCGGCCGTCCAGCAAGTCCTCCTGGAGAGCAGAAAGCCTTCCACTCGCTCCACCTACCTGGCGAAATGGAAGAGGTTCGCACTCTGGTGTGACCAACGAGGACTCAACCCTTTCGTGGTACCGGTCCCTACCATTCTGGACTACCTCTGGTACCTTAAGCAGCAAGGTCTGGCGGTCTCCTCCTTGCGGGTACACCTGGCAGCGGTGTCCGCCTTTCGTCCATCTGTGGAAGGTCGCTCCATCTTTTCCAATCCGATGGTCTCCCACTTCCTGAAGGGCCTGGACCGCTTGTACCCGCCGGTGCGGCGTCCCGCCCCGACCTGGGATTTGAACCTCGTCCTGTCCAGACTCATGGGTCCGCCATTCGAGCCTATGGCCACGTGCTCTCTGCTCTACCTGTCCTGGAAGACGGCCTTCCTCGTCGCCATAACATCGGCCAGACGAGTCTCGGAGCTCCGGGCGCTGACGGTAGGTCCGCCTTACACCGTCTTCCACGCGGACAAGGTGCAGCTTCGTCCACACCCGGCCTTCCTGCCAAAGGTGGTCTCGGCTTTCCACCTCAATCAAGACATCTTTCTCCCGGTCTTCTTCCCGAAGCCCCATGCCTCGGCTCGGGAGCAGCAGCTCCACACCCTCGATGTCCGTAGAGCGCTCGCTTTTTACATCGAGCGGACGAAGCCCTTTCGGCGTTCCACCCAGCTCTTCATAGCAGTCGCCGATCGCATGAAGGGCGAGCCGGTCTCTTCCCAGCGCATTTCCTCCTGGGTAACTCAATGCATCAGAACATGCTACGAGCTGGCTCGTGTGCCCCCGTGCCGCTTCACCGTTCACTCCACGAGAGCACAAGCCTCGTCCGCCGCCTTCCTGGCCCAGGTCCCCATCCAGGACATCTGTAGAGCGGCCACCTGGTCTTCGGTCCACACCTTCGCCTCCCACTACGCGTTGGTGCAGCAGTCTCGAGACGACGCAGCCTTCGGCTCTGCGGTATTACACTCCGCCACGTCTCACTCCGACCCCACCGCCTAGGTAAGGCTTGGGAATCACCTAACTGGAATGCATTGGAGCAATCACTCGAAGAAGAAAAGACGGTTACTCACCTGTAGTAACTGTTGTTCTTCGAGATGTGTTGCTCCTATCCATTCCAGACCCGCCCTCCTTCCCCACTGTCGGAGTAGCCGGCAAGAAGGAACTGAGGAGCGGACAGGCCGGCTGGGGTATATAACAGGCGCCATAGTGGCGCCACTCCAGGGGGCGCCAGCCGGCCCGCCGGAGTTGCTAGGGGAAAAATGTTCCGGAGAAGCCGTCCACGCGCGGCGCGCGCACCTACAATGGAATGGATTGGAGCAACACATCTCGAAGAACAACAGTTACTACAGGTGAGTAACCGTCTTTTCCCGGTCAGGTGTTTGCGCTGTGTGCCCCGGTGCTGGGGATTTCCCCAGGTGGTATCCATAGGGCTGGCTCTAGGGCCTCCTGCACTGGTAAAAGGGAACCCACCCCTCCAGCGCCTTCCTCCCCCCCCCCCCTGTGATGGTTGCTGGAACAGTCTCGCTCATTCGGCAGCTTCCTGCCAATGGTCATTGCTGGACTGTTGTGAGGAGCTGACAGTTGTCGGTAGTTAGTCCCTAAAAAGGGACCTTGTTCCCGGGCTGGGGCTGGCCCCGGTGTCCAGGCCTCAAACCCATACTAGTTGTTGGAATGATCTGGGGGAGACTCATGGACAGGCCACGTGCAGGATCTGCCGGAGTTTCAGGCTTCTCACGTGAAGGGACAGGGACGTTCAACTGATGTGACCCATGTCAGGCCACTCGCCTACCCATCAAAGGTGACAGCCCGTCTCACAAGCAGCGTCTAGTCCAGGAGCTGCCGGGCTTGCTGTGGGCTGGAGCTGTGGAGGTGGTTCCCCCGGAGTGGAGAGCAAAGGGATCCTACTCCTGCTGTTTCCTTGTTCCCAAGGCAAAGGGGCGTCTACGGCCAACCCTAGACCTGCGTCAACTCACCACATCGCTCAAGAAAGTGAGATTCCGCCCCGTCTCCCTGGTCTCCATCATCCCCCCTAGATCCAGGGACTGGGACGCCGCCCTCGATTTGAAGGGCACATGTTTTCATATCTCCATTTTCCGGGCACACAGGCGTTTCCTCAGGTTCGTGGTGTGCCACGCTGCGCTTCCCTTTGGCCTTTCGGCGGCCCTGCCAGGCTTCACACCATGCAGGGCATTCAGGGGAAGAGGTGAGGTGAGCTGGGGCAGGGAGGCATCCACCAATTTTTCCCCTTGGGTGCTCCAGCCCCGGAGCATTCATGGAGTTGGTGCCTATGGACGTGAGCAACACATCTGGAAGAACAAGTTATGAGAGGCAGGGAACCTCATTTTCTTCTTCGAGTGCTTGCTCATGTCCATTCGGTTCCATTGATTATGTTTGTCATGGCCTTGAACCTGGCCTCTGGCAGGAAGGGCCTCACCTGTGATGCCTCAAGTGGCGCCCCTGTGAATTCTATTCTCTGTACCAGGACCCACGTGGACTTTTGTTCATTGATTAAGAGGCCCAGTGCCCTGCACGTGCCTTGTACCACCGAGATGCTGTACCACCTGGCCCGACAGGTACCACTGGGAGACAAATCTCTGGCAATGGTGCAGGCTGCGCACCCATCTGACATGGAATGGACGTGAGAAATACATCTTGAAGAACAACAGTTACGAAAGGTGTTTTTTGTCATTAGTTGCAAATTCTTAAAACATGTTAATTGGCAACTTGCTGTAGCCTGTATGCTAAATCTGGACAGTCACATGCTGTCCCTGTGTATCCCCCACCATCGGTCGCCAGCGCTCCATGCCCCTGAGACGGGCGGGTGCTAGCCAGCATCTCCATGCCTGTGCAGTCGCTCGCCTGGTGCTCCGAACCGAGAGTCTCAGGTGTGGCCCAGACCAGTGGCTCTCCAGGGCATTGTTGTGGCTGCCTGGCCTGAGGCAGCGTACCCTGTGTCCGGTGCTGCCTTCACATCATCTCTTTCCAGCAGCTGTGAATATGGCTGTATTTGTACGTGGTTATTGGTGTTCTTGGCTTTAGTACTCACTATCTAGGTAATTGAGTGTCTGCTCACCTGGGGGGCTTCTCCCTGCGGAGCAGACTCTGCCCAGAGTCCCGGGGTTTAAGAGCTGTGTCTTCTCCCCCCTCCACCCCCATCAGCAGTGAACACAGCACTCCCTCTGCAGCCCCAGGGAGGCTCACAACACCACCAAGTGCAGCATGTGTCACTCCCTCCCTCCCCAACCTGGGAGGCCCGAGACCTCTGCCTGAGAGACCCCAGTCGGCTCCAGGTCAGGGACTCCCCTGTACAACAGCCTCAGGCTGCGAGCAGGGCCCCTCCCAGCACCAGTTCTGGCCAAAACCGCTGAGCCTACAAAACTGCAGCCTCAAGCCTCTGCCAGAGCAAGGTGCAGCTCATGGGTGTATGGCAGGTCACCGATCCGCCTCTCACAGAACAGATCCCTCCGCCACTCGGCCCAGGTTTGGCGGGTCCTCGTGCGGGGCTCCACCTAAATCTTCCACTCAGCAGGGAAAGAGAAAGGATCTGGTTGTACTGGGACCAACTGGGACTAAATGGGAGCACCACATGGCCTCCCCTTCGACAGCCCAACGTGTTCCAGGAGGGACCTGCCGCCACCCTGCCCTCGGTCCCCCCAGATCCGCAGTCCTGACCCTGGAACTCTGCCAACTCCAAGAGGGACTGAAACCTTCCCATCACCTGAGGACCCTTCTGCCTCCCTGGACCTGCAACGTCTCCTCCTCAGGCCAGAGGTCCGCAGAGACACTCCCACAGCAGAAGATACCACATCAAGAAGGGGATTTTCCCCTACCCCTGCTCCTTAGCGGGATCGTCTCCATGGGTGGGGCTGGTGCAATCGCACTGGGTCTCTGGGTCTGTCCCATGGCGAACACTGGAAGGAGGTGCAGAGGCCCAGCACTAGCGGTGGCCCAGGCTCCCCCACATTCCGGTTGGTGGGGAGGGAAGTCATCTCAATTAAGAATGGTTGTGGGGTGTCTGTGAAGAGTTGTGGTTATCACAACAAGACTGCAGCCCAGGATGTTCTTACAGCCTTTCCCAGGGCAGAGCTGAGGCTGCCCACTGGGGGCCTTGTGCAGGAATATCTCCCCCCAGTACTAAAACACGCCAGTTCTTATAATAAAACGAACATGGGTCGCCTTGAGCTGGTCAGGGCCCTAAGCAATTGCTTAGGCTGCTAGTGCCAGCAGCTCTGCCCGGGCGCTGAATCCACATCAGCCGGCCAGCTGCAATTTGTGTAAGGAGGGAGACAGACGCAAGGGGGCAGCATAGGCTAGAGCGAGAGGGGGTGGGGTGGGGTGGGAACCAGGACTCCTGGGTTCTATTCCCCGCTCGGGAGAGGGGAGTCTATGACTGGGGAATTGCTAATACCAAGGGCACAAGAACCTTGTAGAAGTGAGGGGGGGCATGGCCCCCTGCCCCCCCCCCCAGTTCCAGCACTGTTGGTGGGAATGGGAAGAGGAGCTGAGATTTGCTGGGGCAGAGCCCCCCTGGAATTCCCCTTGCTGAGAGAGGCAGGATCTTGAGCCACTACCCCAGGAAGGTGAGGAGAGCCCTGGGGGCGGGGGGGTAGAGTCTGTCTGCAGAGGGGCTGGGGCTGGCCCAAGCATGGCAGAACTTGGGGAGGAGATGAGGGCAAAGCCCCAGCTCTGAGAAGCAGATTGGGGGGGGGGGAGGTGCGTGGGTTACCCTCTGCCCAGATGACAGGACAGGTAGGAGGAGAAGAGGAAGTACCCTGCAGCATGGGGGGCTGAGTGTCCTCCCTACCCCCAGCAGCCTCCTCCCCACTGTCCTCCATTCACCTTCTCCCGCTGGAGCCTCTGACCCTGGCCACCTTGTCCTGCAGCCCCCTCGCCTCCCTTCCCATGAGCTGACTGAACTGGCTGGGCTCACCCTGCAAGCGAACCCCAGCCTGGTGGTGCCCCTACCTCACGGGTGGGCCTAGGGACTGCCTGGCCATCTGAGGAGGGAGTGGCAGGCTGAGGAGAGGTAGGAGTTGCCGTGTCAGTGCAGGAATGGGGAGGATGAATGGGGCAGGTGTTAAGCAGCATTCAGGGGAAAAGTGTGTGTGGGGGGCATGATCTCCTTGGCGACCTCCCCCTTCCCCCTCAGTTCCAGCGCCATTGGTTAATACAGTACCAATTTCTAACAAAGGTGTGTAGCGAAGTGATCCAGGAAACTACAGGCCCACTCGTTTGACCCCAAATGTACACAAGGTTTTGGGACAAGTTTTGAAAGAGGAAGTAGCTAAGGACATAGAGGTGATTGGTAACTGGGATAAAATACACCAGGTAAATCGTGCCAGACCAACCTGGTTTCTTTCTTTAAGGCCTGGTCTACACTATGCGTTTAAACCGGTTTTAGGAGCGTTAAACCGATTTAACGCCACACCCGTCCACACTAAGAGGCTCTGTATATCGATATAAAGGGCTCTTTAAATCGATTTCTGTACTCCTCCCTAACGAGAGGAGTAGCGCTAATATCGGAATTATCATATCGGATTAGGGTTAGTGTGGCCGCAAATCGACGGTATTGGCCTCCGGGCGGTATCCCACAGTGCACCACTGACCGCTCTGGACAGCAATCTGAACTCGGATGCAGTGGCCAGGTAGACAGGAAAAGCCCCGCGAACTTTTGAATATCATTTCCTGTTTGCCCAGCGTGGAGCTCCGATCAGCACGGGTGGCGATGCAGTCCCAAATCAAAATCCAAAAAGAGCTCCAGCATGGACCGTACGGATGTGATCGCTGTAAGGGCAGGCAAATCTGTTCTATCAGCGCTCCGTTACAGAAGACGAAATTCAAAAGCATTTTTTAAAAATCTCCAGACAGACGCCATAGCAGGGACTCAGCGCACTGCTGCATGACAAGCGTAACGGAAAGCCAAAGAATCAAATGGACGCTCATGGAGGGAGGGACTGAGGACTCAAACAATCCCACAGTTCCTGCAGTTTCCGAAAAGTATTTGCATTCTTGGCTGAGCTCCAAATGCCTGTAGGGTCAAACATATTGTCTGCGGTGGTTCAGGGCATAGCTCGTCAATTTACCCCCACTCCCCACCCCCAGAAGGAAAAGGGAAAAAAATCGTCTCTTGACGCTTGTAAATGTCACCCTATGTGTACTGAATGCTGCTGGTAGACGTGATGCTGCGGCACTGAACTGTAGCATCCTTGCCCCCCCCTCCTTGGTGGCTGATGGTGCAATGTGGCTGATATCTATTGTCATCATCAGCCTTGTGGCAGATGGTGTAGTGCAATAGGATTGGTACCCATCCTCATCATCAGCTGATGAGTGCTCCTGACTGGCCTCCCAGTCATTCCCAGTAGATGGTACAGAATGGCTGGTAACCGTCTTCATCATAGCAACAGTGGGCTGAGCTCCATCAACCCCCACCCTTCATGTGTAAAGAAAAGATTCTGTACTGCCTGGACTATCATAGCAGCAGGATGCTGGGCTCCTGTCCCACACACTGCTTAATGTCCTGTCTGGACTATCATAGCAGCTGGAGGCTGCCTTCCCCTCATTTTATTTCACTAACAAGTCACTCTTTCTTATTCCTGCATTCTTTATTACTTCAGCACACAAATGGGGGGACACTGCAACGGTAGCCCAGGAAGGCTGGGGGAGAAGAGAAGCAACAGGTGGGGTTGTTGCAGGAGCACCCCCTGTGAATGGCATGCAGCTCATCATTCCTGCAGGATCTGACACAGAGTGGCTATGCTCTCTGATACACTGGATCTCTAGTACACTTGCCACATATTCTAGGCAGGATTGATTCTATTTTTAGATACCATAAAGGAGAGATTGATTCAGGGAGTCATTCCCATTTTTGCCTTTTGCACCCCTGGCTGATCTCAGCCGGGGCACCTATGACAGCAGCAGAAGGTATAGTACAATAGGATTGGTACCCATCATCTCATTACCAATTTACCATGGCATGGTAGATGGTACAGAACAGCTACTAACCATCTCTGCTATCATGCAAAAGCAAATGAATGCTGCTGTGTAGCGCTGCTGAATCGCCTCTGTCAGCGGCATCCAGTACATATATGGTGACTGTGACAAAAGGCAAAACAGGCTCCATGGTTGCCACGCTATGGCATCTGCCAAGGCAATCCAGGGAAAAAAGGCGCGAAATGATTGTCTGCCGTTGCTTTCCCAGAGGAAGGAATGACTGACGACATTTACCCAGAACCACCCGCGACAATGATTTTTGCCCCATCAGGCACTGGGATCTCAACCCGGAAATTCCAAGGGGCGGGGGAGGCTGCGGGAACTATGGAATAGCTACGGAATAGCTACCCACAGTGCAACACTCCAGAAATTGACGCTAGTCTCGGACTGTGGACACACACCACCGATTTAATGTGCTTAGTGTAGCCGCGCGCACTCAATTTTATACAATCTGTTTTGCAAAACCGGTTTATGTAAATTCAGAATAATCCCGTAGTGTAGACGTACCCTTTGAGAGGATTATCCATTTTCTAGGCAAAGAAAATGCAGTAAATGTCATCCACCTGGATGTCAGGAAGGCATTTGAGCCACATGGGAAATTAGTAGTGAAACTGGAGAATTTGGGAATTAATACGAGAATGGAGATGTTGGTAACAAACTGGGTAAAGGGACGACTGCAACAGGTCACACTGAAAAGTGAACTGTCAGGCTGGAGGGAGGTTGCTAGTGGAGTTCCTCAGGGATTGGTCTTGGGACCAATCCTATTTAACATTTTCATTAATGACAAAAAAGTGGGAGTGTGCTAATAATATTTGCGGATGACACAAAGTGGGCAGGTATGGCCAATACAGAGGAGGACCAGAATATCCTACAAAAAGATCTGGGTGACCTTGTAAACTGCAGTAATAGAAATGGGATGATCTTTAATAGTGCAAGGTTGCATTTAGGGACTAACAACAAGAATTTTTGCTCTAAGGTGGAGACGTATCAGTTGGAAGGGACCAAGGAGGAGAAAGACCTGAGTGTACTGGTTGATCACGGGATGACTATGAGCTGTCGAAGTGATGCGGCCGTGAAAAGGCTCACAGGGTCCTGGGGTGCATCAGGGGAGGTATTCCCAGTAGAGACCGGGATGGGTTATTGCCATTATATAAGGCACTGGTGAGACCCCATCTGGAATCTTGTGTGCAGTTCTGGTCTCCCATGTTTAAGAAGGATGAATTCAAACTGGAGCAGGTGCAGAGAAGGGCTACTAGGGTGATCCGAGGAATGGAAAACCTGCCTTATGAGAGGAGACTCAAAGAGCTTGGCTTGTTTAGGCTGACCAAATGAAGGTGTAGGGGAGAGCTGATTGCTGTCTGTAAATACCTCAGAGGGATAAATATCAGGGAGAGACAGGAGTTATTTAAGTTAAGCACCAATGTGGGCACCAGAACAAATGGATAAAAACTGATCATCAACAAGTTCAGGTTTGAAATTAGACGAAGGTTTCTAACCATCAGAGGAGTGAAGTTCTGGAGCAGCCTCCCAAGGGGAGCAGTGGGAGCAAAATAACCTAACTGGCTTCAGGACTGAGCGTGCTAAGTTTGTGGAGGGGATGGTATGATGGGACTCCGTACAACTGTGTGTGGCCCATCAGCGACTGCCAGTAGCAAAACTCCCCAACAGCCGGAGACAGGACACTAGCTGGGGAGGGCTCTGAGGCTTTGGCTTTGGCTACCGCGGCAGCGCTTTGAAGGGCTAAGTGTAGTCAAAGCGCCAGCGCTGGGAGAGAGCTCTCCCAGCGCTGTCCGTACTCCACCTCCCTGTGGGGAATAACGTACAGCGCTGGGAGCCGCGCTCCCAGCGCTGGGGCTTTGACCACACTGGCACTTTGCAGCGCCGCAATTTGCAGCGCTGGAGAGGGTGTGTTTTCACACCCTGCTGCATCGCTGCAAATTTGCAAGTGTAGCCAAGGCCTTAGTTACTACAGAGAATTCTTTCTCAGGTGTCTGGCTGCTGGGTTTTGCCCACATGCTCAAAGTTTAACCGATCCTCAGATTTAGGGTGAGGAAGGAATTTCCCCTGAATTAGATTGGCCAAGACCCTGGGGGGTGGGTGTTCACCTTCCTCTGCGCAGCACGGGGCAGGGTCACTGGCAGGTTTAAACTCATGTAAATGGTGGAATCTCTGTAATGTGAAGTCTTTGAATCATAATCTAAGGATGTCAGTGATTCAGCCAGAGGTCTGGGGTCTGTCACAGGAGTAGGTGGGCAGGAACCAGGAGGTCAGACTAGATGATCACAATGATCCCTTTTAGCCTTAAAGTCTATGAGCAGGGGGCTGGGAGCCAGAAATCCTGGGTTCTCTCCCTGTGTTTGGGAGGGGAGTGGGTTCCAGTAGTTAGAGCGGGGCTGGGGCCAAGGCACCTGACCTAATTTCAGACACATCATCTGTGCTTTCTAACCCAGAGGAATGAGGCCCGAGTGACCAAAGAGCTGCAAGTTGGGGGTGGGGAGAATTTGGGGGGCTGTCTGGCTCATGGGGGGCGGGGTACAGGGCCTCTCCCCTCCAGAGACACCAGCTCCAGTCCAGTCCCAGCGTGGGGAGACAGGCTGGGGGGCGAGGAGGGGGCAGTGAGCTATGGGGCCGTTCCCCTCCATGGGGCGCTGGCTCTGCTGCAGGGGCCTGTCGGTTGCAATGGCTGTTTGCCCCGGCAGGGACGAGGCGCCCTGCCAGCAGCCCGAGCTCTGCGTGCCCTGGGCTCTGTGCTCCCCTTGCCCTGGGGACGGGTGACGCGGGGCCCTGCTCCCTCCCCACTGGCCCCGCCACGGGGCTGCCTGGCTCGGGGGAACCGCCCAGCCAGAGCCGCTTCCCCTCCGAGCCCTGGAACCCACCAGCTTCTCCCTTTCACTTCCCCCAGGGCTGGACTCTGCGCAGCGCAGGGCTGCAGGGGAGGAACCGAAACCCCGGGCGTCTGCAGTGTCGCTCGGCCCCCACGCAAGGACCGCAGCACTGAGACACTGAACCCAGGGTTGGCCTCATGGTGCTGGGGGCTTCCCGCACGGAAAGCTGGCCCCATCCAGCCCCAGGCTCAGTCGGGGTCTGTGCAGCGCCTGGCACAATGGGGCCCTGATCTCTGCTGAGGGAGTCTGGGTGGTGCCTGGCACAGTTGGAGGTGGCCAATTTAAAGTTGGCAAAAGGAAATATGTGTTGTTGGCCTGTGGAACTCACTGCCACAAGATCTCATGGGGGCCAAAAGTTCAGCTGGATTTACACAAGAGCTGGAGATTTATAAGGATGGAGTGTATGCAGTAAGGGTTAACAGGAGTTCCCCGTCAGGACTGGAGCTGAACTCTAGCTAGTGGGGGTTAAACGTCCTCTGGGGCAGGTTATCCCATCCCTGCAGACTTCCCTCCACTCCCAATGGAGCAGCTAGGACTGGCCCCCCTCAGAGATAGACCCAGGAGTCTGGGCTCCCAATTCCCCAGGTACTGGGCCCCGCTGGCTGTCTTGGGGCGAGCTGAGTGCTGGGGGAGGGCTGGGTTGGGGGCTCAGACATGGGAGCCAGGCCGGGGGGGCACTTCAGCCGGGCCACCCAGAGGATTCAGGGGGCCTGGAGTCTTCGGCGGCTGGGGTCCTTCTGCTCCGGGTCTTCAGGGCACTTCGGCAGCGGGTCCTTCACTCGCTCCGGGTGTGTTCGGCGGCACAGAAGATCTGCTGCCGAAGACCTGCCGAAAACTCTCGTGGGGGCCCCTACGGGGCCCGGGGCAAATTGCCCCACTTGCCCCCCCCTCCCGCCCCTCTGGGCGGCCCTGCAGTTCAGTCTCTGGTGCCCCCGCCCTGATCCTGATTTCAGGCTTTGCACAAAACTCCTCTGGGCTCAGAGGGCGACTGAACTCAGCTCCCTGCCGGGGCGGGGCTGGATTGAGCCTGGGGGGGTGGGGGATCCGCTGCCCCCCTCCTCGTCAGCAGCCCAACCCGCCGGCTGCTCCAGCCCGTCAGCCAGCCCCAGCGCAGCCCGGCCCGGTCGGAATCTGCCGGAGACCGATGACGCTACCCAGAGCCGGGCGCTGATTGGCCGGGGTGAGGGGGTTACTTGTGTTCAAGGTGGGAAGGGGAAGCTTCTGGGGAAAGCCCCGGCTGCGGGGGTATGTGGGGTTGTTGGACTGGGAGGAGCACTGGGGGGGGGGGGTGATGAACCGTGGGCGGCTCCTGAGTTCGTCCCTGCCCCCAGCAGAAGTGGGTCCAGACAAAGCTCTGAGCTCCTGGAACCCACCCGGCTACTACAGCACCCTGCAAAGTACTTGTTGGGACAGGGATCTGCAGTGACCCCCTGGCCCCTGCTCTGGGTCACGGCTCTCCAATCCAGTCCCCATCCTGTAGGTCTAACCGGCATTCCTGGTGCCCAGCTGGGTCTGTCTCTGATGCTGCTGCAGTAGGAACATAACATTTCCCATCGCTAACCGAGGAGATGGTGAAGCTGCTAAAATCAGAGACTTTCAAATCAACAGTCCCTGATCATTTACACCAAAGAGCGTTAAAGGAACTGGCTGAGGCATGCTCAGAGTGCAAATACAGCCCCATGTCAGGTCATTTACTTCCCCTTTTCCCAGCCTTTGTACTGACCAGGCTTTGATCTCCATCCAGCTCCATGTTTGCATGTTCCAGCCATCCAGGTGTTCTTAAAAGCCTTTGGGAACCCAAAGCCTCAATCCTGCCGGGGGCTGTCTGTGAGTGGGATCCGGTGCCCCTGCAGAACTCAGTGGGGCTCCCCAGACAGAAGGTCTGTGTGTACAGATCCAGTCTCAGGTTCATGGCTGTGTTTGGAGAGCAATGGGTTCTCACTGGCTCAGCTGTGCTAATGGTTAGGGGCCCTCTCTGTTAAAAATGTGCTCCTTGTGTCTAGTCTAAGTTCATCTCACATCAGCTCCCCTATGCCGACGCTCACTCTGCTTTGTCTGGGAGACTGAAGAGCCCCCTGCGCTCAGAAATCTGCTCCCCATGTGGGTACTTGCAGACCTGGTCCAGGATCAGGTCACCCCTGAACCTCCTCCTGGAGAAACTGCACAGAACAGGCTCCTTCCGTCTCTCACTCAAAGGCAGGTTTCTCCAGACCTTCATCTTTGTGGCTCCTGTCTGAACCCTGCCGACATTTCAGCAAGTGTCCATGTTGCAGGGCCAATGCCAGGGCTGGACACAGCATCCAGTGATGCTCTCACCAGGGCTGTCTACAGAGATGACATCATCTGTGATGGAGCAGGGACTGTCTCTATGTGGGGGAGGGGAGAGCCAG
>ML128473.1:40854-52533 GCA_003846335.1 Cuora mccordi
GAGACGGGGGTGGGAGGGGCTGAGAGGGTCCTGCGCCCGGGGGGCAGGGAGAGGGCGGGGCCCAGGCCCGGGGACCAGGAGCCGGCGGGGGGCGGGGTCACGGGGGGGCGTCTCCTCCCATCCCCCCCGCCGCCCCCGGGTCTGGCTGCGGCGCCCCCTCTCTGCAGGGAGCGGAGCCCCACCCGGGTCAGTCTCTGGGTGGGTGTGTGACTGACCTGCCCCCGCCCCTCTGAGGGGTCCAGCCTCCAGTGCCCCCCACTCAGACCCCCGGGGCAGGTGGCTCCTACCCCCCTTCCTGGGCAGAACTTTCCCCTCCCCTCAACCCCGCCCCTCCCACCTTGCAGTGTCCCTGGCTGGGGGTGGGAGAAGCCCCTGGACTGAGACCATGGGCCCAGGGTCTGACAGTCCCTGGCTCTGTCCCCATGAAGGTGATGGGATGCAACTCCACTCCGGCCCTTTCTGCCAGAGCCTGGAACACTTTGGGGGCTGGGGCCTGTCCCTGGGAGCAGGGTTTCACCTGTTCTCTCTGAGCCCTACTCTGTCTCCTGCTCATTTCTGTCTCTCTGTCCCTAGTTCAGCCCAAGGTAAAAGTTTCCCCCACGAAATCGGGGTCCCAGCCCCACTCCCACCTGCTGGTTTGCTCCGTGACGGGGTTTTACCCCTCGGGGATCGAGATCAAGTGGCTGAAGAACGGGCAGGAGCAGACGGCCGGGGTGGTGTCCACGGAGCTGCTCCAGAACGGAGACTGGACCTTCCAGATCCTGGTGATGCTGGAGATGAGCCCCCAGCGCGGGGACGTCTACACCTGCCAGGTGGAGCACATCAGCCTGCGGGGGCCCCTCGCCGTGCACTGGGGTAAGAGCCTCTGGGTGTGGGGCAGCCCTGAGCCCGCAGGGGCAGCCCTCGGGGGATGGGCCTGAGTCAGAGCGCTCACAGGAGCCCTGATAAACCACTATCAACCTGGGCTGGGAGCTCGTGTCCAGTGGCTGCAAAACGCCGTGGAGACACATCCTGAGTGGGGCAGTGTGATGGTGCTGCCTGTGGGAGCCAGCTGAGGTCACTCAATCAGGGTGAACTGCAAACAAAACAGGGCGGACAAACCCCAAACGCTGGTGGATCTTCCAATACTTAGATTTACCAATCAGCATAAAACAGCTTCTATAGCACCTCACTGGTCGCTCAGAGTCCAGACAACACAGTTCCCTTAAAGTGCCCAGCCTCAGGCCTCCGTCCAAACACACCTGTCAGATATAATGATGATTATTGAAAACCTTATCTCATCGTATAAAAGAAAAGGTTCTTCCAATCCCAAAGGATCAGCCACATACCCAGGTCCAATGATAACTTAGATCTTACCCAAAATACACGCTACAGCCAATTCTTAGTAACTCAGCTAAAATTTATTAAAAAAAGAAGAGAGAGAGTGTTGGTTAAAAGATCAATCTACAGACAGACTTGAATTCAATTCCTGAGGTTCAGACACAGCAGAGATGAGCTTGTAGTTGCCAAAAGTCCTTTTAGAAACAGTCCAGAGGTTCTAGTCCAATGTCCATATTCAGGGTGGCTCCAGTCAATGACTGGGGATCTCAATCCTTGTGGTTTAAGGTTTCCCCCTCTTGAAACCCAAAGCAGATCTGAGATGAAGCAGGATCCTGTCCCAGGGTTTTTATACATTTCCAGCAGCCTTTCGGCCTGAGAAAACAATAGGCTTCACTCCTTCTCCCAAACATCCTGGCAATTAGCCCAGGGTAATTTATCCATTAAACAGTTCAGATACCGGTTACCACAACCTTCAAAGAGACACATAGACAATAATACTATTTCACTCAAGTGTCTTCCTAAATGTTAATATTTCTTTTTTGATCTTTGAATTAAAGCTATAGCAATAGACAAGACTTGTTTGCTTACATCACAAGACCTATCTCTAACAACACACTGTGTAATTAGCCTGTGGAACTCACTGCCACAGGGTGTCACTGAGCCCAAGAACAGAGCAAGGTTCACACAGAGGCTGACTATTTCTGTGTCTCACAGACTGTCCAGGGCTAAACTCAGAGCTGTCCCTTGGGAAGGGTGAATCGGGGCAATGGCTCCAGGCCCCGCAAGCTGGTGCAATTAGCCAGCATGGTCTGCCCTGAAAGAGACTGTGACAAAGTTCCTCCTCTACCTTGGGTCCTGCGCTTATTGGCAGATTTGCTCGCCTCAGAGATCTTCCCCTCTGGTGGAACCCACAGTCCAGGCAGTAGCATAACTAGGGGGGATGCAGGGGGAGCACCTGCTTCCCCAAGCCCAGAATTTCCCAAGCGGCGCCTTTTCCAGTGCCTCCCCGTCTTTCAGCAGCCCTGCGCATGCGCCGCTCCATCTTTCTGCAGCATTTCGGCGCATGCGCAGGGCCACCGAAATGCCGCCAAAGGATGGACCAGCGCATGCGCAGGGCTGCCGAAATAAGAATAATTTCGGCGGCCCTGCACATGCACCGCTCTGTCTTTCGGTGGCATTTCGGCACAAGCGCAGGGCTGCCAAAGGACATGCGCCTTTTTTCTCCGCTGCTCCTCCTGGGCAGCAAACCTGGCTATGCCACTGAGTCCAGGTCAACTCCTCCTGTGTCTGATCAGGAGTTGGGAGGCTTGGGGGGAACCCGGGCCCGCCCTCTACTCCGGGTTCCAGCCCAGGGCCCTGTGGATTGCAGCTGTCTATAGTGCCTCCTGTAACAGCTGCATGACAGCTACACCTCCCTGGGCTACTTCCCCATGGCCTCCTCCAAACACCTTCTTTATCCTCACCACAGGACCTTCCTTCTGGTGTCTGATAACGCTTGTACTCCTCAGTCCTCCAGCAGCACACCCACCCCCTCACCCTCACCCCCTCACCCTCACTCCCAGCTCCTTGCGCCTCTTGCTCCCAGCTCCTCACACACGCACACCACAAACTGAAGTGAGCTCCTTTTTAAACCCAGGTGCCCTGATTAGCCTGCCTTGATTGATTCCAGAAAGTTCCTGATTGTTCTGGAACCTTCCCTGTTACCTTACCCAGGGAAAAAGGACCTACTTAACCTGGGGGTAATATATCTGCCTTTGATCACTCTCCTGTAGCCATCTGGCCTGACCCTGTCACAAGACGAATCCATCACTTCCGCCCTGGGCCCCGCATCCCCCTAGGGACGGCCCTGGCTGGACCAGTTCATGCTGACAATGGGCAGGGATATCAGACCTCGCGCTGCAGGGCCTGAGCTGAGCTCTGACGATCACAGACCAGGAGGAGCCCTGACGTGGGGCAGATTGTCCCACAGCTGCTCCTGCAGCCCCTGGCCCCTTGCTCTGCCCCAGCCGGCGCCGGTCACTGGCACAAGTGGGAGCCTGGCCTGGAGGCCCCCGGCTCTGACCCGGCTGGGGCCGGTCACTGGTGCAGACGGGAGCTCGGCCCAGAGGCCCCTGGCTCTGACCCGGCCCGTTCCATGTCCCTGTTTCAGAGGCGCAGTCTGACTCCGCCAGGAGCAAGATGCTGACGGGGGTCGGGGGCTTCGTGCTGGGGCTGATCTTCCTGGCGCCCGGACTCCTCATCTACCTGAAGAATAAGAAAGGTGAACGGCTCCGGGTGGGGGCAGGGCACCAGGGTGTCTCTGGGGGGACGTGGGGCTGGGGGGGCTCAGGGGAATCTGGGCCTGGCTGCAGGCTCCCCCCTCCCCCCCTAGCAGGGGCTGCTCAGAGTCTGGCAGGGGCCTCCCGGCTTCTCCTCTCCTGGGGCCGGGACGGGGTCAGACCCTCCCCCCTCCTAGGGCAGGGACAGAGCAGGGGCCGTGGGGAGATCTCAGTGCGGGGCCCCGGGGCCAGGCTGGGAGCTCCCACTCTCCCCTCCCCCGGCCGAGCCCCCAGAGTGGGTCTGACCCCGACCCCTCGCAGTGCAGGGAGCTCAGAGCATTTCCCGTCCCCTCCCCCGGGCAGGGATCCTGGGTCAGGGATTTACAGTAATAACGGGGGGGGGGGTAACCCCAGGTCTGGGGGCCGGAGGGGGGCTGGGTTCCTAGTGTGGGGCGTTCCATGCCATGGGGCAGGGGCTGGAGCTCTGACCCCCAGGAACCAGCTCCCCCTGCCCAGGGCTCTGACCATGTTTCTCTCTGTTTTTCAGGGCGCCCCGTTCCCCAACCTGCAGGTAATTTCAACCCCCCCCATTACTCCCGCCTCCCCCCACACTGAGCACAGGCTGCCTGGAGCACCTGTGGGGCGGCTGCTTCTGCCCCTCGGCCCGTGACACCCGCCCAGCTCAGCCCCTGGGCAGCTGGGCAATGGGGAGCTGGCCCCGCAGAGGAGGAGGCTGCGGCTCCCTCGGTCCCCGTTCAGGCCGATCCCCGAGCTGCTCGAGGGGCAGAGGGTCCTGGGTCCTGCCGAGCATCGCCCAGCCCTGCGGCTGCCGGGCAGAGTCCCTGGGGCACCCTGGGGCCTGGCAGAGAAAATCCCCCGTCCGTCCCGCTAGCCCCACGGCCAGGGGCTGATTTCTCTCCCCTCTCCCTGCAGGGCTCCTGAGTTAGATCCTGAGCATCGGATCCCCCGGCCGGCAGGAGTTTCCGTCCGTCTGTCCCAGCACCTCACCCAGCCCGGAGAATGCAGAACCTGGGGCCGGTCCCTTCCTGTCCCCGCCTGCTCCTCGCGCTCTGCCCCTCAGTCCCAGCAGGGCTCTGGGGTGACACTGTCATGCTGTCGAGTGGCTCACAAGTGCGGGGACCAATCTCAGGGCACAGTTAGTACCCGGGGCACCAACCCCACATTGGGTGAGTTCTGTACTGAGATTTCACCAAAGTATTGGGTGTGAACTCCTCAGGCCCTGTAACAACACAACCGCGGAGCCCCAGACACTCCCCTTGGGCTCTGCGATCTGTCTGTCAACCCCGGCCAGCCTGCCCTTGTGATCCATCGATCGTCCCTTCCACCGCAAATCACAGCGACATTCGATCAGTCCCTGTGCCACAGGACCAGTCGCTCACCCCAGGGCAGTGGCACCTTTGCTCTCACTCCACAGGCAACGCTTGTAGCCAATCCCGTAATAACCTCAGTAAAGATTTGTTAACTAGACAAAGCACTGGGAGTTCTTGACAAGGTTACAGCAGGTCCCCCCCACACACCGGGGAGTTACAGCCCTAGGGGCCCAAAGGTCACAGAAACTCCTGGCAGAAGCAAGCGCTGTGTGTGTCGTGGGGGTGAGCCGGCACAGCCAGGGGATCTGGTGCTTATGCCTGGTCATTCCTGCCCCTTCCCATCCAGGCAGTGTCCAGCGAGGGGTTTCTCCTGGATGGGGGTTTTCCTGCCCTTCCTCCCCCACGTTCAAGCTGGTGGGACGAGCTCCTGCACCTCTCCTCTTCATGGGTGTGTGTCTGGGGAGCCCCTTAACAAAGTCCTGTGTCCTCTGAGGTCGTGCAAGGGTCTCCCTGGGGCTCAGGGCTTGTCCACACTCCCAGCGCTGCTGCAGCACGCAGGGGCAGCTCTAGCCATATCGCCGCCCCAAGCACGGAGGCACGCCACGGGGGGCGCTCTGCCAGTTGCCGGTCCCGCAGTTCTGGTGGACCTCCCACAGACGTGCCTGCGGAGGGTCCGCTGGTCCCGCGGCTCCGGTGGAGCATCCGCAGGTACACCTGTGGGAGGTCCACTGGAGCCGCCTGCCGCCCTCCTGGCGACCGGCAGAGCGCCCCCCGCGGCATGCCGCCCCAAGCACGCGCTTGGCGTGCTGGGGCCTGGAGCCGCCCCTGGCAGCACGTCTGGTGAAGATGCTTCGTGCCGATGGGCGGGAGATCTCCCCTTGGCCTGATAACCCATCTCTGCGCGGCAGGGGAGTGGGGGGGGAGACGCTGTCTGCTGGCAGCGCCGGGCACACGAGTTCTTGTGTCTGTGTCACTTACGTCACGCAGGGAAGTGGTTTATTCACACAGGGGCATGCGCAAGAGGGGGCAAGCAGGGGCACAACCCCCCCCCCCCACCCCCCAATCAGCGCAGGCACAGAACTCCCTGTGACGAAGTGGGACTGGTCTTATTGGGGGCTGGGTGCAGCAAAAGGCCATGCAGCCAAATGCCTGAAGTTCTGTCTCCTAGCAACGGATGGCCCGGCCCCTCCCTGCAGAGGTGCTGGCTAAAGGTGTTGGAGACAAAGGGGTCAGGTGACCTCCTGGCCCGGGAAAGAGGCTGAGCAGAGAGGAGGGGCCGGAGGGGGTTGGGCAGACTGGAGCTGGCTGGGCAAAGGAGGGGAGCAGAGAGAGAGGGCTCTGATCCCCGAGGGGGGCTGTGAGGCCCCAAGATGGACCTAACCGGGGGGATCCTGTTATCTGTGCCTGCAAGACCTGTCCTGGGCCGTGTTCCTGTCGTCTAAATAAACCTTCTGCTTTACTGGCTGGCTGAGAGTCCTGATGAATCGGCAGGGAGCCTGGGGGTGCAGGGCCTGACTCCCCCACACTCCGTGACAACTGGTGGCAGTGGTGGGATGACGGCACCCCGTGGATGACGCTTCCTGCAGTAAGTGACTGGGGAGCAGTAAAACGAAGGGGCGATTAACCCCTGGGAGAGTGTGACCAGAGAGCAGGACTTTGCAGTAACAGGGTCACCCGGGGGATCACAGCGAGCGATCCCAGGGGCGGAGGAGTCTGCAGCTCGACCCTGGCAAAGAGGTGGTGACCTCAAGGACTGGCACACTAGGGGTCCCCCCTGGAACCCGTGGGGAGCGGCAAGCACCCCGGCTTGTGAGCGGCCAGCAGGAAGATGTATGCCAAGAAGCGCAAGTGTGACCTGGTGGAGATTTGCAAGCAGAGGGGGCTGCGCAGTGGGAAACTCACCAAGGCCCAGCTGATTGCCCAGCTGGAGGAGGCAGATCGTGTGAATGAACCGATCCCTGTCTCTGAGGGAAGCAGCCGGGCAGATGCAGTGCAAGCACCAGTGTCTGTCCCCGCTGGGAGTGGTCAGCCGGCCGCTGAGGGCTCCCCGAGACCTCCCACCCCTAGGCCTAGGGGGAGGGGGAGGAGGAGGAGCCCAGCTACCGAGGGCACCGTGACCCCCCCGGCCAGCAGGGGATCCTCCCGGCGAAGCTCACCCCCCAGCAGGGAATCGTCCCGGCGACGCTCATCCCTGGAGCGCCAGTGGCTGGAATGGGAGAGAGAGCTAAAACTGAGAGAGCTGGAGGATCGTAAGGAACAGAGGGAACATGAAGCGCGACAGAGGAAACATGAGGCGCGACAGAGGGAACATGAGGCGCGACAGAGGGAGCAGGAACGGGGCGGAGAAAGAGCGACAGCGTCAACATGAGCTGGCCCTGGCGAGGCAGGGGGGCAGCAGGCCCCGGGCGGCGGTGAGTGAAGGGGGGCCCAGGACTGCGCGGAGCTTTGATAAGTCCATCCTGGCCCCGCGCAAGGAGGGGGAGGACATGGGTGACTTCCTAGACGCCTTTGAGACGGCCTGCGAGCTGCACCAGGTGGATCCTGCGGACAGGCTCCGGGTTCTCACCCCCTTACTGGACCCCAAGGCCGTGGCATTGTATGGCCAGCTGGGGGAGGAGGAGAAAGGGAACTACGAACCATTCAAGCAGGCCCTGCTGCGCGAGTTTGGGCTGACCCCTGAGATGTACCGGGAGAGGTTCCGGAGTCAGGATAAAACCCCTGAGGTCTCCTATCTGCAGCTGGCCGTCTGCATGGAGGGATACGCCAGCAAGTGGGCAGCTGAGGCCCAGACGAAGGGGGACCTGGTTAAACTGCTGGTACTGGAGCAGCTGTATGAGCGGTGCCCATCCGACCTGAGGCTGTGGTTAAGGGACCAAAAGCCAGAGAACCCGCGACACGCAGGGCGGCTGGCCGATGACTATGTGAAGAGCCGGTTGGGGGGTGGCAGGGAGGAACCCCAAAGGAACAGGCCTGTCGCGACTCCGAGGGAGAGTCATCCTGAGACCACCCAAAAGGGGAATCGGGAGAACCCCCTCCCAAAGGGAACGGCCAGCGCCAGGGACAACCGACCGGTTCGAGGGGACCAACGGGACATGCGCTGCTATCACTGTGGCCAGAGGGGCCACCTGCGGTCCCAGTGCTCCAAACTCCCGGACAAACTGAGCGGACTAACCCCACACCGGGTTAACTGGGTAGAGACCCAGTCGGATGAGTGGCAGCGTTCGCAGGAAAGGGGGGCTGGCCGTGTACCACCTGCGAAGGAGGGCGGGGGACCCCGGGTCGACCCCTCCGAGGGGCTGGATGCTCCCAACCCTGAGTTTTGGGTTTACAGGGTGGGCACGGTGCTACGCCTCCGGAGCGAGTGCCTTGTTCCCCTGGAGGTAGACGGGAGTGAGGTCACTGGGTACTGGGACACGGGCGCAGAGGTGACGCTGGCCCGGCCCAAGGTGGTGGGCCTGGATCGGATGGTGCCCAACACCTACCTAACCCTGAGGGGTGTGATCGGGACCCCATTCAAGGTGCCTGTGGCAAGGGTACACCTGAAGTGGAGGGACAAGGAGGGCCCCAAGGACGTGGGGGTGCACCCACATTTGCCCACGGAGGTGTTAATGGGGGGGGGATCTCGAGGACTGGCCCAGTAACACCCGGGCTGCCCTGGCCGTGAACCATAGTCAGAGCCGACGCAGGGCTCTGCACCCTGACACCGAGGAAGGTACTCTGCTCGAGGCACCGGACCTTGACCCGGTGTGGAGGGAACGCCCAGGGACAGAGCTCAGAGAGGCTGTGGCCCCAGACCCAGCCGGTGAGAGAGAGCAGATCCCCGTCCCTGCCCCAGCGGCTGAGTACCAGGCCGCGGTGCGGGAAGACCCCTCCTTGCGGAGGATAGGGGACCTGGCCAACCTCGGGGGGGGACAGACCATGGGACGAGGTGGCCGGAAAAGGTTCCTGTGGGAGAAGGGGTTCCTGTACCGAGAATGGGCTCCCCCAGGGAAGATAGAGTCAGGGGGGATCAGAAGGCAGCTGGTGGTACCCCAGGAGTATCGCCACCAGCTGCTGTGCCGGGCCCATGACATTCCCCCCTCAGGGCACCCGGGAGCCTGGCGTACCCAGCAGAAGCTGCTACAGAACTATTACTGGCCTGGGGTCTTTGCCCATGTCCGGCAGCACTGCCGCTCCTGTGACTTCTGCCAGAGGGGGAGGAAGGCCCGGGACAGGGGGAAGATGGCTGTAAGACCCGGGCCCCGCCCTGAGGAGCCTGTCCAGAGGGGGCCAGGGTCAAAAGGGGGGCTCTGAACCGAGAGAGCCCGAATCACAGCCCCCCAGATTGGAAAGTGGGGAGAAGACCCCAGCCCCGCGTGCACCCCAGGGGTACTGGGGTGGGGAAAGGGCGCGGGCGGCATAAGGCTTCCCCCCTGCAACCTGCAAGTGCCCTCGAGTCCCCCCGACCTACAGGGGGGCAGGAAACTGGAATGGCCTGGGGTAACTCTCCCCCCATAACGGGAGGGGGCCTGGGGCCTGTGTGGGAATGTAGGGGGGTTCGAACTTCCCCAGGTCACTGGCTGGAGTAAAAAAAAAAAAAAAAGTCTCGAAGGGGGGAGCGGTGTGACGAAGTGGGACTGGTCTTATTGGGGGCTGGGTGCAGCAAAAGGCCATGCAGCCAAATGCCTGAAGTTCTGTCTCCTAGCAACTGATGGCCCGGCCCCTCCCTGCAAAGGTGCCTCTAAAGGTGTTGGAGACAAAGGGGTCAGGTGACCTCCTGGCCCGGGAAAGAGGCTGAGCAGAGAGGAGGGGCCGGGGGGGGCAGACTGGAGCTGGCTGGGCAAAGGAGGGGAACAGAGGGGAGCAGAGAGAGAGGTCTCTGATCCCCGAGGGGGGCTGTGAGGCCCCAAGATGGACCTAACCGGGGGGATCCGGTTATCTGTGCCTGCAAGACCTGTGTTGGACCGTATTCCTGTCGTCTAAATAAACCTTCTGCTTGACTGGCTGGCTGAGAGTCCTGGTGAATCGGCAGGGAGCCTGGGGGTGCAGGGCCTGACTCCCCCACACTCCGTGACACTCCCCCAGCCCCAGGGGGAGAGGACAGGTCCTCAAGCCCTGGAGCCCCGGGCAGGGGCGGCTCTAGGCACCAGCAAAACAAGCTGCTGCCTAGGGCGGCAAAATATAGGGGGCGGCAAAAGGCTGCAGCCAGGCAGGGCCGCGCTACCGGCTCCGCTTGGGGGAGAGGGGGGGCCCCTTACCGGGCTGCTCCTCCTCCGCTTGTTTCCCCGTCCTAACAGCCCGGCAGCAGCTTGGCTGGGGGGGGCGGGGCTGAGCTCCGCCCCGCTCAGAGCTGCGTGGTCAGGGGGCGGGGCCGCAAGCTCCGGGCCCAGCAGAGGCAGCTGAGCTGAGCCTGGAGCTTGTGGCCCCGCCCCCTCCCCACGCAGCTCTGAGCGGGGAAGAACTCAGCCTCCTCCGGAGCCAGGCGGCTGCCGCGCGGTGAGCCGGGGGTAAGCAGCCGGGGCGGGGGTGTGTGTGTGGCTAAGGGGCAGGGAGTCCCGGGGACACTCCAGGGGGCACAGGTTCTGGGGGGGGGCGGTCAGGGGCCAGGGAAGGGGGGTTGGATTGGGGGGTCTCAGGGAGGTGTTTGTCAGGCACCCCCTGACCCCATTCCCCCCACTGCCCTGACCCCCAGCTCTGAGCCCAGCTGCTCTGAGGTGGGCACCCCCTGACACTATCTCCCTCACCCCAGACCGCCAGCTCCGAGCCCAGCCCCGTTGAGCTGGGCACCCTCCGACCCCATCCCCCCACCCCAGACCCCCAGCTCTGAGGCGAGCCCCTCTGAGCCAGACAACCTCCGACCCCATCTCCTCACAGTCCTGAGCCCAGCCCCTGTGAGCCGGGCACCCCCCAGAGCCCAGCTCCCCACCCAGCCCTGGGCAACAGCAGCACCACCTCCAGGCAGTGACAGCCCATTGGCACCAACCATCACCATCACCCAGCAACAGCCCATTTTGTAATTGCAAATGTATACAGACCAGTAAAGCATTTAATGTTTTTAAATAATGTATTTGGTGTATTTTCAAATTATTACAAATTAATTTTCACTAGTTATTTTTTACATTTCCAAATACATGTTACTATAGTATTGCAACTTTTTTTTATGGAAGGGGCCCCCAAAATTGCTTTGCCCTGAATCCTCTGGGTGGCCTTACCCAGTGTGTGTGAGGAGCCGGGGAGGGAGGGAAACGGGGTCCCCTGGAGCCGAGCCCGGGCTGCGATGGCGGCGAGGGGCTCCTGGAGTGTGTGAGGAGGTGAGCGGCCGACTGGGTTCGTCGGTGCTGAGCAGGTAGCCCCGCAGCCGGAGATCCTCGCCTTCCCTCCTGCCAGGGCTGGGCCAGGGCACCGTGAGGCTGAAGAGCAGCAGGTCCAGGGGGCTCTCCAGGTCTTTGGCCGCCAGCATGTCGGGGGTGAGGGCGGTGAGCACGAACTGATCCACCTTGGCCACCAGCAGTGCTGCGAAGCCCAGGGAGGGGGCCGTGTTCTTTGCGCCACCCCGTAGCCTGCCACCACCTGGAAGTACTCCCGCTCCGTGCTGCCCAGCAGCTCCACCCGCATGGGGACAGAGTCGCAGCTGGGCCAGGGCTCGGCTGCAGTGTGCTGGTAGCGGATCCCACATTTGGGGGGGAGCCCAGTGCTGGGGCAGCAGGGGGTGAGAGTGGGGGGGCACTGGTGGGCGGGGGGGGAGGGAGGGCAGCCAAAAAATATTTTGCTTGGGGCGGCAAAAAACCTAG
>RQSS01109720.1:0-10008 GCA_003846335.1 Cuora mccordi
TGCCATAGCAACAGAAACCATGACAACCAAATACACAACAGTTAGCACTCTCGTGTAGTACTTTGGTAAACCCATGTTCAATATACTGCTCTGACACAAATGTCATGTGTGACCTTGGACAAAGTTGCCTGGGCCCAGATCCTCAAGAAGGCACCTAGGTTCCGTTGAAATAACGGATGTTAGGAGCCTAAATACCCTTGAGGGTTTGGACCTAAGTCTCTGCGAGCCCCATTTCTCTAGCCATAAGATGAGGCTAGTAGCAATTCCCCAGCTCTCAGGGGTGTTGGGAAGATCAAAATGTTAGTGGTTGTAAGGTTTTCAGATGTCACGGTGATGGGGGACATCTAGAGTTCCCACTGAAGTAAAACTTCTCTGCTGCGATGTCTACAAAGTGCTCAACACTTGCTAGACAGCTGGTTTGCTGGGATCATTGTCTATCTTCCTGACTAAGATCACTTCCTTGTTCTATTTGTTTTATCCCCTGACTATCTGTAGCCTAACACTGAGCTTGTAAACTCTCTGAGGCAGGGGCTCTCTCTATTTACAGGGTGATTTGGTTTAAAACAAATTGCCAGTTCAAAGATAGCGAGGACACACCTGGAAAGCTGCCCCATGACCTGGTGATTGATTGTGTCTAGCTGTTGTCAGAGTTAGCCAGATATCTCTCACACCAATGCTTGTTTTCCTTCCCAATGTGAGCTTGTCTTGTCCTCTTGGTTTTGATGAAGAGAAATATAAACTCACCTTCCATAAGGAATCCTGCAGCTACTTGTTAGTGCAGAAGGCCAACCCCTCTAAAACTTGTCTGTTCACGGCCATGGTGGGTTAAAGAATAACCTCCTTGGAAGAACCTCCCTTCCAGGTTTAAGTCACTCATGGAATAAGTCCTTTCTTGGATCCTAGTAATTGTAGGTGCTGTTTTAAGATTTGCCACCAGCGTTCTGTACTTTCCCTATCAACTGTGTAACCTTCTTTATTCTGGTATCTTGGTACTCAGCATTGTTTCTATATAATTCTAGGTCTGTCATAGTAACTGAGCTGAATTAGAGCTGTAACCAGGAAATCCCCCATGGCAACCCTGCTGTGTGTGTGTCATAAACAGATAGTTAAGGGTTAATGTCTCTTTTACCTGTAAAGGGTTAAGAAGCTCAGTAAACCTGGCTGACACCTGACCAGAGAACCAATAAGGGGACAAGATACTTTCAAATCTGGGTGGAGGGAAGTCTTTTGTTTGTGCTCTTTGTTTGGGGGTTGTTCGCTCTTGGGACTAAGAGGGACCAGACATCAATCCAGGCTCTCCAAATCTTTCTAAATCAGTCTCTCATGTTTCAAACTTGTAAGTAATAGCCAGGCAAGGCGTTAGTCTTATTTTTGTTTTCTCAACTTGTAAATGTTCCTTTTTGCTGAGAGGATTTTACCTCTGTTTGCTGTAACTTTGAACCTAAGCTAGAGGGGGTTCCTCTAGGCTATATAAATCTGATTACCCTGTAAAGTATTTTCCATCCTGATTTTACAGAGATAATTTTTACCTTTCTTTCTTTAATTAAAAGCTTTCTTTTTAAGAACCTGATTGATTTTTTCCTTGTGTTAAGATCCAAGGGGACTGGATCTGGACTCACCAGGAATTGGTGGGGGAACGGTTAAATTCTCCTTGTGTTAAGATCCAAGGGGTTGGATCAGTGTTCATCAGGAACTTGGTGAAAAAGCCTCTCAAGGCTGCTCAGGGAGGGGAAGGTTTTGGGGGGACAGAAAGTGATCCAGACACTGAAATTTCTGGATGGTGGCAGTGTTACCAGATCTAAGCTAGTAATTAAGCTTAGAAGTGTCCATGAAGGTCCTCACATCTGTACCCTAAAGTTCAGAGTGGGGGAGGAACCTTGACAACGTGATAAGGCTGGATTCACGGGTTGGCATGGTATCTAGCCTCAGGGTCTGTTACCAAGGACCAGACATCCAGAGGGCACGAGTCAGGAGTGTATCTTGCACAGTGCCTTCAGTGCGTACAGAGTGGGCGTGTACCACGTGCAACTTGCATATGCAGTATATCGCCTCCATAGGGGTTTATTGTTTCCAAAGAGCATTCAGAATAGAAAACAGCTGCTCGAGTAAAGGACAAGGGCTGAAGTTTATTGAGGAAGGGGAACAATGGGGGGAGTGGAATTATCAATAAGGCAAACAGATCTGACATTTTACAGAACACAGAATGAGACAGATGGTTCCCAGAATTCCCTCGGTCCTGGCTGGCCTACCCAGATCTCAAAGTCCCTCATACCTTACAAGTGACCCTATGATTCCTAGGAGAGCTACATGTACATGGCAGAAGTACGGCACTGTGACAGCGACTGAATTAAACAATAGCCCAAATCTGCCCAAGGTGTAGAAGAGGTTGAAAGATCCTAAGGATGCAAGTCTTGTGGTCAGATCCCTAGCTGGTATAGACTAGCTCAACGCTACGCTGAGGATTATCACTAGTGGGGAGTAAGGGGGCAGAAACTCATTTCCAATATAGATCTATGAAACATTTTGCAAGTTTTTATTGGGCCCCGGTCTCTTGTATCCGCTGCCTGAATTCTGAGCCTGTCTGCATGCCTTTACCGGTTCACAGTGTAACTTGTATCTGTGTGAGATAGGAATGGAAAATATATTTTGGATGCAAAAATGCTCCTCCAAACCCTAAATTGCCAAAGTTGCACCTGAATTTGTTTTCTGACATTCACCTTAGTGATGATTTTTTGCCATGGTCTGCACGAGAAAGGGTCGGTCAGGAACACTGATAGGATGGGTGGGTGCTAATTTACAGGGAGCCTCCACCAACAGCCTGAGGGGTGAGATGGAGGCTGGTGAGAAGTCCCACTAGTCCTCACCCTCTTCCTTGCTGTGTGCTGATTTTGGAGTCAAGTATAAGATGCTGTGCCTCCATGTATAAGAACTGGGTTCAGTCCATCAGCAATTGTGTGTTTCTGGTCCATGCTTGGTCTCCAGGGGACAGAACCTCCCCACGGACTCTCCAGTCAGACCCCTCCTGTCCGTAGACTTCCTTACTCTGTTCCTTTGTGGGAGAGTATAATGCCTGTTAGCAGGGCCAGCTCCAGTCACCAGAGTAGCAAGCAGGTGCTTGGGGCGGCCAATTCAAAGGGGCAGCACTCTGTCCCGTATCTGGGTGGGACATCTGGGTCTTTGGTGGAAATTTGGTCCCTCATTCCTTCTCCAAAGTGCGCTGCTTGTCTTTTTTTTTTTGGTTTGTTTTTTGTTTTGCCGCTTGGGGTGGCAGAAAAGCTGGACCCGGCGTTGCCTGTATGCATCTGCTGAAGCTCTCCCTACAGATACACAGAACACCCACCAGCTACAGCACTGGGTAGAGGGTATTTATAAGGGCCTGCCATCTCCCACAACCCCTCTGCTGAACCCAGAGGGATCTTGTGGGTCACCGGGCCTAGGAAACCCCCATCCAAAAGAGAAGGAGCAGCCACTGGTTGGGAGGGGCCTTGGCAGTCCCCTGACATCCAGGACTGTGACTCTCAGGGTACGTCTACACTACGGGACTATTCCGAATTTGCATAAACCGGTTTTGTAAAACAGATTGTATAAAATCAAGTGCGCGCGGCCACACTAAGCACATTAATTCGGTGGTGTGTGTCCGCGGTCCGAGGCTAGCGTCGATTTCTGGAGCGTTGCACTGTGGGTAGCTATTCCCTAGCTATCCCATAGTTCCCGCAGCCTCCCCCGCCCCTTGCAATTTCCGGGTTGAGATCCCAGTGCCTGATGGGGCAAAAATCATTGTCGCGGGTGGTTCTGGGTACAGCCTCACCCCTCCCTCCCTGAAAGCAGCAGACAACCGTTTCGTGCCTTTTTTGCTTGGTGAACTGTGCAGACGCCATAGCACAGCAAGCATGGACCCTGCTCAGCTCAATACCGCAATCGTGGATGTTTTAAACACCTCGCGCACTCTCGTGCAGTATATGCTGAACCAGGACCTTCGAACCGAGGCTAGGAGGAGGCGGATACGGCAGCGCGGCGATGACAGTGATGAGGACTTAGACCCAGAATTCTCTCAAACCGCGGGCCCCGGCGCTTTGCAGATCCTGATGGTAATGGGGCAGATTTTATCCATTGAACGCCGATTTTGGGCCCGGGAAACAAGCACTGACTGGTGGGACCGCATTGTGTTGCAGGTGTGGGACGATTCCCAGTGGCTGCGAAACTTTCGCATGCGTAAGGGCACTTTCATGGAACTTTGTGACTTGCTTGCCCCTGCCCTGAAACGCCATAATACCAAGATGAGAGCAGCCCTCACAGTAGAGAAGCGAGTGGCGATAGCCCTGTGGAAGCTTGCAACGCCAGACAGCTACCGGTCAGTCGGGAATCAATTTGGAGTTGGAAAATCTACTGTGGGGGCTGCTGTGATGCAAGTAGCCAAAGCAATCACCAAGCTGCTGCTACGAAAGGTTGTGACTCTGGGAAACGTGCAGGCCATAGTGGATGGCTTTGCTGCACTGGGATTCCCTAACTGTGGGGGGGCGATAGATGGAACCCATATCCCTATCTTGGCACCGCAGCACCAGGGCACCCAGTACGTAAACCGGAAGGGGTACTTTTCAATGGTGCTGCAAGCACTGGTGGATCACAAGGGACGTTTCACAAACATCCACGTGGGATGGCCAGGGAGGGTTCATGACGCTCGCGTATTCAGAAGCACTACTCTGTTTAAACGGCTGCAGCAAGGGAATTACTTCCCAGACCAGAAAATAACAGTTGGGGATGTTGAAATGCCTGTCGTTATCCTGGGGGACCCAGCCTACCCCTTGATGCCATGGCTCATGAAGCCATACACAGGCAGCCTGGACAGTGGTCAGGATCTGTTCAATTACAGGCTGAGCAAGTGCAGAATGGTGGTGGAATGTGCATTTGGCCGTTTAAAGGCGCGCTGGCGCACATTACTGACTCGCTCAGACCTCAGCCAAACCAATGTCCCCTATGTTATTACTGCTTGCTGTATTCTCCACAATCTCTGTGAGAGTAAGGGGGAGACCTTTATGGCGGGGTGGGAGGCTGAGGCAAATCACCTGGCCGCTGATTACGCGCAGCCAGACACCAGGGAGATTAGAAGAGCACACCAGGAAGCGGTGCGCATTAGAGAAGCTTTGAAAAGGAGCTTCATCATGGCCAGGGTACAGTGTGACTGCTGTGTTTGTTGATGAACACCCACCCCCCCTTGATTGATTCATTCCCTGTAAGCAACTCTCCCTCCCCCTTCGAGTACAGCTTACTTATGCAAATAAAGTCACTCTCGTTTAAAAATCATGAATTCTTTATTAATTCATTATAAAAAGAGGGAGAGAAGTAAGGGTGTGGTTTGGGAGGAGGATAGGAAGGATGGATAAGGCCATTTAAAAAATTTCACATTAACGACATCCTTCTGGTTGGGCTGTCCACGGGGGTGGAGTGGGCGGGTGTACGGAGCCTCCCCCCACGCGTTCTTACACGTCTGGGTGAGGAGGATATGGAACATGGTGAGGGTTGAGGGTGGTTACACAGGGGCTGCAGCGGCACTCTGTGATCCTGCTGCCGTTCCTGAAGCTCCACCAGACGCCGGAGCACGTCAGTTTGATCACGCAGCAGCCCCAGAGTTGCATCCCGCCACCGCTGATCTTCCTGCCGCCACCTCTCATCTCGGTTGTCCCTCCTGTCCTCACGTTCATCCCTCCTGTCCTCACGTTCACTGGCCTCTTTCCTGTAATTTGATACCACGCCCTTCCACTCATTCAGATGAGCTCTTTCATTGCGTGTAACTTCCATAATATCCGAGAACATCTCATCTCGCGTCTTCTTTTTCCTCCACCTTATCTGTGCTAGCCTTTGGGATGGAGGAGGGATGGTTGAAAAATGTGCAGCTGCATGAGGGAGATAAATATTTAGAAAGATACATTTTACAAAACAATGGTTATACTCTTTCACAGTGAACAGCACTATTCACCTAGCACATGTGATTTCCCTACAAGGTTGCATTTTTCATCTTAATAGTGAGTGCTTGCAGCTCTGCAGTTACAGATCTCACAGACACAGGTCCAGGCATCAGAATTCAGCTTGCATGCGGCCATGGTAAGCCACTGTCTTTCGGCTTCTGTAGTGATTTACCCCTCCCCCCCAACGCATGGCTAATACCACGCTAGCTCCCTGCTAATCAACAAACTTCCCACCCCCCCACCCACTGCGTGTCTGGTAGCTTGGGGAAGATAGCCGGTGACCAAACACAGAAAAGATCATTGGCATTTCACTCCTCCCCTCCCCCCGCTTCGCTACGTGCAGGAAAGTTTTTTTTTTAAGCTGCTGCAGTCCACGAACCCAGTAGAAAAATGGCCACCCCCCTTACTTAAATTCCTGATTTTTAACCAGGTTATCCTGAACGATATCACTTTGCTGAGGATAACAGAACAAGATAAAGAGCGGATGCTTCTTGAATGCCAGCAGTCACCGGGACCATACGCTGCTATGCTTTGCCACGCAATGATACCTGATTACTTGCTACATGCATGGCGTGGTAAAGTGTCCTACCATGGTGGGCGGAACAAGGCTGCCTTGCCCAGAAACCTTCTGCAAAGGCTTCTGGAGTACCTACAGGAGCGCTTCAGCGAGATGTCCCTGGAGGATTTCCTCTCAATCCCCGGACACGTTAACAAACTTTTCTAAGTAACTATACTGTCTGCGAATGCATTCCAAGTCCTCAGGGCAAATTAATAATTAAAAAACGCTTGCTTAAAAAACAATGTTTGCTATTTGCAAAGGTACACTCACCAGAGGTCCCTTCCATGGCGTCATTGTCTGGGATAGTGGCTTGTGAGGGCTGGGAGGACGGTAATTCCGTCAGGGTGATAAAAAGCTCCTGGCTGCTGGGGCTCACGGACTGCTGTGTGCTCTCTGCTAGGTCTTCCTCCTCTTCTTCATCTTCATCTTCCCCGTCTGCATAATCCTCAGCCATGGCAGAGATTACAACCCCCACCTCGGAATCCACGATCAGGGGTGGGGTACTTGTGGCGCAGCCCCCTAAAATTGCATGCAGCTCAGCATAGAAGCGGCATGTTTTTCGACCTGCCCCGGACCTTCCGTTTGCTTCTTTGGTTTTCTGGTAGGCTTGTCTGAGCTCTTTAACTTTCACTCTGCACTGCACTGAGTCCCTGCTGTGGCCTTTATCCGTCATAGCCTTAGAAATTCTTTCAAATACTTTTTCATTTCGTCTTTTGGAACGCAGTTCTGTTAGCACTGAATCCTCTCCCCAGATAGCGATCAGATCCAGTACCTCCCGTGCAGTTCATGCTGGGGCGCTTTTACGATTCTCAGGAGACTGCATTGTTAACTGTGCTGATGAGCTGTGCATGGTCACCTGTGCTGCTGAGATCTCCACGCTGGGGAAGCAGGAAATGAGTTTCAAAACGTCGCGGGACTTTTCCTGTCTACCTGGCCAGTGCATCCGAGTTCAGAATGCTGTCCAGAGCGGTCACTGGTGCACTGTGGGATAGCTCCCGGAGGCCAATACCGTCGATTGCGGCCACACTAACCCTATTCCGATATGTTAATACCGATATTAGCGCTACTCCTCTCGTTGGGGAGGAGTACAGAAACCGATTTAAAGAGCCATTAAAATCGATATAAGGTGCCTCCTAGTGTGGACGGTTGTGGCGTTAAATCGGTTTTACACTCCTAAAACCGATTTAAACGCCTAGTGTAGACCAGGCTTCAGGCTCTGGATGTGTCATCCTCCACCCCAGATTTGCTGTATTGCCATTGGCAGTTAGGTTGCTGTTCATCCCATCCCCTCCTACCACTGCACCCCCCCCACGCTCCCCACTGTGCTTAGCCTCTCTCACCCCACTACTCTCTCTACCTGCCTCTTCTTCTACCCCTCTCTTACCCCAACAGCCCTCCCAACCTCCGCCACCTGGCAAAACCCCAACGTCCTTGACAGATAAATACAAACCAACATCTGTCTGCACCAATAGAGACATGGCAGTTCCCTCCCCCGTGCTGCCATCACCCCGATCTCCCCGCTGCTATGCTGTAACCCAATGCCGCACGCTGGGTCTGGCTTTGTCTTCTTAGGCAGTCAGCTCTTTGCAGCAGTGGCTGTTCCTGCCTTGGCGCCGGAGGGGCACGATCCTGACTGGAGCGCAGCCAGGGAAGGAAGGGGAGCAGCCCCGAGTTAGCTTCCGTAGGCAGAAATCCGATAGCAGCATGTGTTACCGTTGTGGGGTAGAGGCCGTAGCTGAGACGGGCCAGGCTCTGTGCAAAGACATAGTGGGAGACAGGCCCTGCCTCAAAGAGCTTACACCCTGCACAGCCACAGGCCCCCTTCATTAGCCACCCCGTCACCTCAACCTACCAGCCCCCCAGCTCCCTCCACCTGCCCCGCCACCGCCAGCCCCCCAACACTCCTTCATTTCCGGCCCCCGGGAGCCGCGTCCATGGTCCCGAGCCGCCGCCCAAGACTCACCCCGGCGTCCGCTGCCAGTGGCCAGCTCCGGCTGCCCTTGCAGATCTCGCCGCTACCCCAGCAGGGGCGGCTCTACAAATTTGGCTGCCCCAAGCAGTCATGCCCGGGAGGCGCCCCCGAGCCCCGGGAGCAGCGGACCTGCCACAGGCATGACTGCGGAGGGGACGCTCGGCCGGCGGCTCCAGTGGACCTCCCGCAGGCATGCCTGCGGGAGGTCCAGCCGAGCCACGGGACCAGCGAACCGTCCGCAGTCATGCCTGCGGGAGGTCCACTGGAGCCGCCGGCCGAGCGTCCCCTCCGCAGTCATGCCTGTGGCAGGTCCGCTGCTCCCGGGGCTCCGGTGGACCTCCCACAGGCATGACTGTGGCAGGTCCGCTGGCCCAGCCTGCCGCCCCCCCGGGAAAGGGCCGCCCCACGCGGGTGCTTGCCCCGCTGGGCTCTGGAGCTGGCCCTGTACCCCAGACCCGCTCCCAGCCCGGCTCCGCTGCGCCCCGCCCCTGTCAGCCCGGCCGCCGCCAGCTGAGCCGATGATGTGACCCGCCCCACCACGTGGCCCAGCTGCAGCCGCTCCGTCTGGATACTGGATGGACGCGCTTCAGCTCAGCCCCGCCCCACCCCCAGGTTCACTCACCCCGCCCCTCCCCCGCCGAGCTCACTGCACCCACCCTGCCCTGCCCTCCCATAGGGGTTTATCCACCCCAGACGCTGCAGGGCTGATTCTCCCCCTCCCCCGCCAAGGGATCATAACCCCCCCAAACATTCACTCACCCTATTGGGGCTTCAACACCGTCTGCATTCACCTCCCACCAGGGCTCTTTCACCTGCACATCCCAGCCCCTTAGGGTTGCCAACTTTCTAGTCACCAAACACCCTAGCCTGGTCCCTTCCCCAAGGCCCCACCCCTGTGCTCACTATAGTCTCTCTCCCTCAGTGGTGCCCTCTCCCCCACTCTCCCTCACTTTCACTGGGCTGGAGTAGGGGGTTGGGGCATGGGAGGGGAGAGGGCTCTCACTGGGGGTACAGGCTCTGGGGTGGGGCCAGAAATGATGGGTTCAGGGTGTGGAAGGGGGCTCTGGGCTGGGCAGGCATTTGGGGTGTAGGAGGGTGAGGGCTCCAGCTGGGGGTGTGGCCTCTGGGGGGGGGTTGCGGATGAGGGGTTTGGGGTACAAGAGGAGGCTCCAGGCTGGGGGGGTAGGGCTGAGGGATTTGGCGTGCAAGAGGGGGCTGTGGGTTGAGGCAGGGGGTTGGGGTGTGGAAGGGGGCTCTAGGGTGGGGCTGGGGATGAGGGTTTGGGGTGCAGGAAGATGCTCTGGGTTGGGGGGGCTCAGGGCTGGGGCAAGGGGTTGGGATTAGGGCTTACCTCAGGTGGCTCCCAGTCAGCGGCACAGTGAGGGGGCTAAGGCAGGCTGCCTGCCTGTCCTAGCACTGCGCTGCATGTGCCCCAGAACCAGCCAGCAGGTCCAGGTCCTAGGAAGGGGGGTGTTATATCCTTAGGGCAGCCGGTGTAGGAAGCAATCACTTGA
>ML128479.1:3836-15190 GCA_003846335.1 Cuora mccordi
CCCCCCCCCCCGCGTTCCCGGCCCCGCGACCCTGCCTGCCCCCCCCCCCGCCACCGGGTCCCCCCCCCGCAGGGGTGTCTCACTTGTGCCATCTAATTCCCGGGACCCAAGATGGAGGCTGCGCTGGGGCCTGGCGGGCTCCTGCTGCTCCTCCTCGTCCTGGCACTGCTCGGCCCCGCGGCTCCGCAGTTCCTCAGCCAGGTACCGAGCGGGGAGACTCGGCCTGCGGCGGGGCGCGGGGTGGGGGCTTGGCGCGGTTTCCATCAGATACAGGGGGTAGAGTTTGGGTCCGGGGCTCTCACTGTACAGATTGTCCCGGTCCGCGGGGGTAGGGGGCGCACTTGGCATACCGGGGTGCGTGGTGTGGGGGTACTGAGGGGTGCGTGTACATGGCGAGAATCAGGCTGCCCGTTTGAAAATACAGACCTGATATTTGCTAAGTGCTGAAACTTGACATTGATGATCTCTTTTCCAAATGCATTTTATTAAAATGTGCTTGGGTGATTCCATGTTATCAGACTGCACCAAAATGAGTTTACCAGGAATGGATCTCTCCTTTTTTTTTTTTCTCTAACTTTTCTTGTGTATGGAAGGGAATGGTGCAAATTGATGGTTTATGCACATGTTAATATTTAGAAAAACAGCTGGTTAGGGGAAGAGAGAAAATACAGGTATTAAAAATTAATTTGCACATGAGCTGTATTTTTTTCTTTGTATTTTTAATGCATACATCCACATCTTGACAGCTCCATGCTATAGATTAACATTATGCTGTAGTCTCAAATCTTACTTTCGCTGCTACATGATTGAGCCAAGAAAATGTTACAATATAGAGAGTACATCGAGGGGTGGGGTTTGGTGCTGAAATATATATTCATATGATTGGCTATTGTGAGCTAGGGATTTATTTTGGTACTATTTAAGGGTTGCTTTTGTTGGAATTAGGGGCTACTTCATGAGACCTGTAAACAATAACCTCTAGAATTACTCCCTCCCCAACCCAACAACTGTGTCTATGTTGATAGTGAAATGGTGAATAAAGCAACCTCTAATTACAGTAGTTGTGAACTTCAGAGCATCTTATCACAGAAGTACCAAATGGGAAACTGCTGTTGGGTTAAGTAGTCAATTGGGCTGTTAACACACAACTGATAATATATATAGTTTTTTTGTTTTGTTTTTTTACAAAGCTCTCCTCAAGGTAACTGTGTAAATAAAATAATATTTTAAGAAGTCTGGTAGCAAGCCCATTAGTGGTACATCCTGTTCTGCAAGTAGGAAGCCTGAGTTTACTTCCCGGTTTCTGCCTCTCTTCACACCGGGCCTTAGTTTGCTAACTGGGAACTCTCAGCTGGGAAACCATGGCCCTGATGCTGTTGCAAACAGATATAGCATGTGCGTAACTGTTGGTAGGATTGGGGCTTTATAGAGGTTTTCTATCTGTAAAAGATACAACAGCTGTCAGCATTGACATCTCTCTTTCTGTGTTGGTGGGATGTATCTACATTGGCCCAGAAACAAGTGAGGCAAGAATGACCGAGTCTCAATTGTTCTTTAGCACCAAAAAGTTACTATCTGTTTGGAATGTTCCTTATCACAGTTGATAATTGTCAGAAGGACTCCTGTGTGGATTGAAGTTGGGGGGAGGGGGGAGTGAAACAAATGATTGAATAGGAACAAATGTTTTGTAGCTTGATAGCTTTATGCATGCTTTAGAAATGTATTTTAGATATAGAAGGAACAAAATCTTCATTGCTGAGCAGAGTTACTCTTGACTAGATATGAACTGACTTGTCACAATGTAGCTGCTGCTGCAGATCTGAAATTGAAGGTCCCCAGAATGAGAAGCGCATGAATTCTCCCTTCTCCCCTGTTCTATGTGGCTTCGCAAGACATGGGTTGTTTAAAGGGACACAGTGAATGGTAGACTAATCTTTACTCTGCATAGTTTTGGATCTGCAGACCTGTGAGTGTGTTTCACAGATCAGAAAACCACTATCACTTTTAGGCCTTGTCTACACTACAGATCTATTTCGAATCTACTTAATTCGAATTTGTGGATTCGACCTTATGAAGTCGAATTTGTGTATCCATACTAAATACACTAATTCGAACTTCTGAGTCCACATTAACGGGGCCGGTGTCGACATTGGAAGCGGTGCACTGTGAGCAGCTATCCCACAGTTCCCGCAGTCACCGCTGCCCATTGGAATGCTGGGTAGAGCTCCCAATGCCTGCTGGGGGAAAAAATTTGTCGAGGGTGGTTTTGGGTAACTGTCGTCATCGAACCGTCAATCACGTCCTCCCTCCCTGAAAGCGCCGGCGGGAAATCAGTTCGCGCACTTTTCTGGACGGTTACAGCGCGGACGCCACAGCACTGCGATCATGGAGCCCGCTGCGATCATCGCTGCACTTATGGCCGTTGTCAACTCCTCGCACCTTATCGTCCACCTCTTCCACGGTCAGCTGCTGAGAAATCGGGCGAGGAGGCTCCGGCAGCGCGGTGAGGAGAGTGGCGCAGACCTCTCACAAAGCAGGGTACGCCGGGCAGTGGAGATCATGGTGGCAATGGGTCAAGTTCAAGGTGTGGAACGGAGATTCTGGGCCCGGGAAACAAGCACGGACTGGTGGGACCGCATAGTGCTGCAGGTCTGGGATGAATCACAGTGGCTGCGAAACTTCAGGATGCGTAAGGGCACTTTCCTTGAACTCTGTGACTTGCTGTCCCCTGCCCTGAAGCGCCAGGACACCCGGATGCGAGCAGCCCTGAGTGTGCAGAAGCGAGTGGCCATAGCCCTCTGGAAACTTGCCACGCCAGACAGCTACCGGTCAGTAGCGAACCACTTTGGCGTCGGCAAATCTACCGTGGGGGTTGCTGTGATTCAAGTAGCCCACGCAATCGTTGAGCAACTGCTCTCAACGGTAGTGACCCTGGGAAACGTTCAGGTCATCATAGACGGCTTCGCCGCGATGGGATTCCCAAACTGCGGTGGGGCTATAGATGGGACTCACATCCCTATCCTGGCACCAGCCCACCAGGCCAGCGAGTACATTAACCGAAAGGGCTACTTTTCCATGGTGCTGCAAGGACTGGTGGACCATAGGGGACGTTTCACCAACATCAACGTCGGGTGGGCGGGCAAGGTTCATGACGCGCGTGTGTTCAGGAGCTCTGGTCTCTTTAGACTCCTCCAGGCAGGTACTTTCTTCCCGGACCACAAAATAACGGTTGGGGATGTGCAGATGCCTACAGTGATCCTCGGGGACCCAGCCTACCTGCTAATGCCCTGGCTCATGAAGCCCTATACAGGCGCCCTGGACAGTGAGAAGGAACTGTTCAACTACCGGCTGAGCAAGTGCAGAATGGTGGTGGAGTGTGCTTTCGGACGTCTCAAGGGGAGATGGCGGAGCTTACTGACTCGCTCGGACATCAGCGAAAAGAATATCCCCGTAGTTATTGCTGCTTGCTGTGTGCTGCACAATCTGTGTGAGAGCAAGGGCGAGGCCTTTTTGTCCGGATGGGATGTTGAGGCAAATCGCCTGGCTGCAGTTTACGCTCAGCCAGACACCCGTGCCGAGAGAATATCCCAGCGGGAAGCGCTGTGTATCCGGGAGGCTTTGAAAGCAAGTTTCCTCGCAGAGCAGGGTAACCTCTGACTCTCCACTTGATTTTAAGAGACGCTGATCCTGGGCCTGTGTCTCTATGTGTTGAGTGAGATCTGCAGTTACGTACCCCGTTCTCCAAGTTTCCCCCACTTCCCAAACACGTTTTAAAACAAATTAAACAGAACAGTTCTTGTTAATAAATCTTTCTTTTACTTTGCATTTCTGTTCAGGGTTTGAAACATGGACGCATACTGTGCTGGGTACGGTGTGCACTGATGTACAGACCGCTTGTACAATACAGGACGGACAGCCTCCTGCTCCTACATAGGTCTCTGGGGTGGGGGACGGCTGAAAGTGGTTCTGCATGAAGGGGAGGGTTTGCAGGAAGGGGCGAGTGGTGCCTTCTTTGCATAGGGGTTTGGATGACGGCAGTGGGCTGCGGGTTTGTGCGTGGGAAGGGGTGATGGGTGTGGGAGAAGGGTGACTATCTGTCCGTGGATGAGGGCTCTTGTTGGGGCTCAGGGCAGCGGATAGGCTTGTTGATCCATTGGAAGTGCATCGTAAGGGCAGCCTGCCTTTACATTAATGGCGTGGCAGGCGCTAGGACCCTGGACAAGCATACACATTACGAAATGACCAGGGGCAGCATACACAACACAGAATGACCCTGGTGCCTACTGACTGCAGTGTGTGTGTCCCCCGCAGTTGATCCTTTCCCCAAGTCTGTACCCTGGTACTGTAGGCTATACCGTGCAAGTATGAAACCCCTGTCCACCCCATACACCGAAAAATCCTCTTACAGGAAAGACATGACCGAAACAGTGATTAACAACAAACATCTTTTCTTAATCTAACAAACAGTGGGGGGATGAACCTTGGATTTGGGACTGGCTGAGCCTATAAGGGAAGTACTTCTACAAATTTCTAACGTGAGAAGTGCGGGGTACACGGTCGCTCTGTTCTGGTTCAGTGACAGTTCTCACGGCCTCTACCGCCCCTCCGTCTTGTACTTTTGGGTGAGGGGGGGCCAGGACTTCTTGGCTGGGGGGGGCGACTGCAGAGACACTGCATGGGGGCCCTGTCCTCCAGCCTGCGGTCCTGCAGGACATCAACAAGGCGACGAAGCGTGTCCGTTTGTTCCTTCATGAGACCAAGCAGCGTTTGGGTGGTCTGCTGGTCTTCCTGCCGCCACCTATCCTCACGTTCCATGAGTGTGCGATTCTGCTCACATAGGGTCTCCCTCAAGTGTTTCTGCTCTGCAGCCTCTGATCGGGAGCAGGCCATCAGTTCAGCGAACATCTCGTCCCTAGTCTTCTTCTTTCGCCGTCTAATCATTGCCAGTCTCTGCGAGGGGGATGCCGGGGCAGTCCGGGAAAGAGCCGAATCTGTGTGATGGGGAAAGTTAGTGATTTCATTGAACAGATACATTTTTGCGATCAGTGAACACCGTCTAGTCAATGTCTATGAAGAAGACCGTACCGGGCAACAAGTCTCACGTGGTCTCAAGAGAAGCACGACATTTTGGGCTACGCTCTGATTGGCTGCGCCATTGCACAGGAGAGCGGAGAAGTCGGGAGAGATAGCAGAATCCGTGTAACAGACAGTCCTGGTAAGCCTTACAGTACATTATGCTTATCAGTTAACGGATAGCTGTGCCCTCCTGCTAAAGGCAATCTGGAAATCAGATACTATGACCCTTTTACAGCCACTCCCGACACTGCAGGGGAAAGATCAATGTATGCTTTCCCTCTGTGCCATTCAGCACATGGCTGCTAAGCGAGGGGCTTTGTTATGCAAAGTATAAGTAAACCATTAAGAACAGTAACTATTCGGTAATTGCCCTAATTAGATGCAGCACTTCAGTAACGAGATTACCCTGAGGCGTGTCTCTCAAGTACAGAAAGACAGGATGTTAAGGGAAGCACTTCACCGACCGGGACCCTACGCGGCCATGCTGGTTGAGGCGATGGTTCCCCTGTATCTACGGATGTCGTGGTGTGGAAGAGTGAGCTTCACCGGAGGACCAAGTAGGGCACCTCTTCCTAGAAACCTCCTGCAGAGGGTTTTTGAGGAACTTTTTGAAGCATTTGTGGAATTGTCCATGGAGGACTATTGTTCCATCCCAATCTGTGTGGACCTACTGTTCGTATAGTTTCCCGTTAAAAACTTTTAGATATAGTATTTAGATATAGAATTTCTATTTTTTGTATACATGTTTTCGTACAAATAAATATTTTCTTGTTTATACGACTTACTGCCTGATCCTTCCCCTGACTCTGAGTCCGGGGTCACGGCCGGCGAGGGTTGGTAGGGGATCTCTGTGAGGGTGAGGAACAGATCCTGGCTGTCAGGGAAAGCGGCATTGTGTCCGCTGTCGCCTGCGCCTTCCTCCACGGACCCTTCGTCGTCTTCCCCATCGGCGAACATCGAGTGGGAACTGTCCTGGTTCACTATGCCATCCACTGAGTCCACGGTCACTGGTGGGACAGTGGTGGCAGACCCACCGAGAATGGCATGCAGCGCCTCGTAGAAGCGGCATGTCTGGGGCTGTGCTCCGGAGCGTCCGTTTGCCGCTCTGACTTTTTGATAGCCTTGCCTCAGGTCCTTGACTTTCACGCGGCACTGCATCGCATCCCGGCTGTACCCCTTCTGTGTCATGGCTTGGGAGACCTTCTCGAAGGTCTTTGCATTACGCTTGTTGGAGCGCAGCTCCGACAGCACAGACTCCTCGCCCCACACAGCGATCAGATCCTGGACTTCCCGGTCTGTCCATGCTGGGGATCTCTTTCTATTCTTCCCTTGGGCTGACTCCTCTGCTGGAGAGCTCTGCATCGTTGCAGGTGCCGCGGAGCTCGCCCCGATGTCAAAGCAAGAAATGAGATTCTAACTGTCCAGACAGGAAAAGGAATTCAAAATTTTCCCAGGTCATTTCCTGTGTGGCTGCTCAGAAAATCCAAGCTCGGACTGCTGTCCAGAGCGTCAACAGAGTGGTGCAGTGTGGGATAGCTCCCGGAGCTACTAAGTTCGATTTGCATCCACACCTAGCCTAATTCGAACTAGCCATGTCGAACTTAGCGTTACTCCACCTGCCGGGGTGGAGTACCAAATTCGAACTAAAGAGCCCTCTAGTTCGAATTAAATGGCTTCCTGGTGTGGACGGTTGAGCGGTTAGTTCGAATTAACGCTGCTAAATTCGAATTAAAGTCCTAGTGTAGACCAGGCCTTAGTTAGGTCTGGATTTGGCATTATGTAACTTTGACACTATGTGGACAGAATACTATCAACTGCTTGATGTTTTAAACTTTTTAAACATGATGTTAAAGCTCCCCTTCAGTGTAGGTTAAGAATGTATGTTTTTAAGTTAGGAAAGGTGTTCTGAGAAAACATGACAGGAAAGGATTGAAAAACCTGGACATACTAAAATGACTTGAGTCTGAGTCATTTTGTAGGTTTGAAATGCTCTGCTTTAGCTCTCGTATTTGAGTATGTCACTTGTTGCTCAGTGCCTGTCATTTCCCAAAAAAGCACTTATGAAACATGGACTTTCCCTTCTTTTCATAATTTTTTTGGACAGCAGCACAGGTTTTCGCCTTGTAATTCAAGTGAATCATTCTGCATCATTCTAGAGAGGTTCAAGAGATATTTCACAAAGTTATCTTTTGTTAAATTCTTTTTTAAAAATATGTTCAAACTGCACTGGAAGCTTAAAAAAATGAGGGAAGATTAAAACAGCCTGGAATAAACATCCTTCAGGTCCCTCAGTCTCTTGACAAATTAAAAGCAGCTAGGAAATCACAAGGCAAAGTAGCAAAGAGTCCTGTGGCACCTTATAGACTAACAGACGTATTGAAGCATGAGCTTTCGTGGGTGAATACCCACTTTGTCACCCACAAAAGCTCATGCTCTAATACGTCTGTTAGTCTATAAGGTGCCACAGGACTCTTAGTCTGGATCTGTAAAAGCAGCAAACACGGCTACCCCTCTGATACAAGGCAAAGTAGTTAATAATCTCTGCTGTGTAAAACTAGGATGTAAAAGAAATACAATACAGTTCTGAATGCTAGGTCAAGAGTTAGATTACGTTTAGGTCATTTGGTTTTCATTTAGTTTTTTTATTCTTAATATGGTCCTGATGAGAAGAATAGATGAAGTGCGAGGGAGCTGGCTGACAGCACAATGGGCTGGGTCCTACAATTTTATGATTGTTCTGATTTATATCGGCAGTAACTGAGTTTAGTTATCTAAATTAATTTTCCCCTGGATGGCTGTTTCTAGTTTTTGATAATGTGATTTTTCCCTTTTGATTATTTATGTTGATTATTTCTTTTGATGTGGCCTACTAACTTGTCAGAAATGTGGCATATATACTTAGTGTGCATACCATTATTTTTCCTGCAGATAATATCTGTTGTTGGATACTAAAAACATCTGAAATGTTTTTCAAGACAAAAAATAGTTTTTCATTGGTGAGATATTAAGATATTCTCCACTGTGTCGACCACATGGGTTCTGGGGGGCCATGGAGAATGAGAGGAGGGGTTGGGGGGGGGCGGCAAGGGGCAGTCAGGGGACAGGGAAGGGGGGGATGGGTCAGGGGTCTCGGAGTGTGTGTGTCAAGGAACATGAGGGGTTGGATGGGGCACGACGCCCCCCCCGGAGGGGGGGGGAAGGAGGGAACCCGTTGTTAAAAATTTGGCAGCTCATCACTGGATTTAGGGTTTGTTCTGTTTGCTTAGCCATGTGCAGTCGCACAGAGAGCGCGTTTATAAGGTGCCACAGGAGTCTTTGCTGCTTTTACAGATCCAGACTAACACGGCCCCTCTGATACTCCTAGTGACACTCTCCAATGGATCCCCATCCTCCACCCACCTTGAGCTAGGTAGGAGCAGATCATTATTATCCCTACTGGAAAGAGGGAGAAGCTAAGGCTGAGAAAGGAGAATTGACTTGTCTTAGGTCACACGGCCAGCCAGTGGCAGAGTTGGGAATAGGACCCAAGAGCCCTGATTTTCAAACTGACTGTCAGATCTTGAATTTCACACATTGAATGACCTGAATAAAGTGCTCTCAGATGAGCTCCAGACCAACAACAGTGCACAGTAATTATTCATCAAGTATTTGAGGAGAACTGCAATGTTAGAGAGAATCATGAACTGCTCAGAGACCATTAATGCAGCAAAGCAGCAAAATTTGTCAACATATAACAGGTTATGACTTATTTCCTTGGTCTTAAAAGAGAACAACAAGGACCTGAGTCTCCTCCCTGTCAATAACCCCCTGCTCAGCCAATCAGGGTACAGACTGAGGACGGGAGGCTGAGGGTTCTCACCAGAGAGCCCAAAGGATGGCCCAGGTCACCGGTGGGGATCACTGCCCGAGCACTATTTCAGCCCCACAGTTTTGGGTGGACTTGCCACAGTGGGAGCTGCCGAGCACTCCCCCGCAACACACACACACACACACACACACACACTGCTCCTGGTGTTGGGAGGGGAACAGGTGAAAGGACAAAAGAAGCAAGAGAAGAAGAGAAAGGAGGAAGGGAGGGATGGAGGAAAAGGTGAAACAAAAAGGACAAATCCTAATGTCCCCAGTGATTCTAAGGGAAAAAATCCCAGGTGTGAAATAAAATTCTGCCTCCTTAAGTTCATGTTTTCCATGCCTAGAATTCAACTGTCACCAGATGGATCAGACTGAACAGGTTTCAAATCTCGAGGAGGCTCTTACCTTCTAAACAGAGACGGCTGTTTTCTAGTAAAATCAGGAAAAGGGAAGGAGAAAACTCTAAAGAGGTTCCTCCTGGCGCTCACGTCCATGACCCCGAATACTCTCTCAGTCCTCAAAGAGAGACCTGGAGAAGGAGACTTGCTGAAGCAAAGCCACAGGGGTCTCTGAGGTTTCCCTGGCCCCTCGCTCCTGTCCTGCCTGGCTGATGTCAGCATCTCTCTGTGAGGTCACCACCTCCCCACCACCTTTGACCAATAGTCTGAGGTCCTGCAAAAGGCCTTTGTGATGTCACTGCCACACCCCTCCCTTGCTGTGCCAATGTCCTGCCCCTGGCCAGGCACTTTGGAGGTTTGAGCTACACCCTGTGGATCACCCACTCAAGGAGCGTTCGTTCTAGGCAGCAAGCCGGCTAGACAGGAAAACATCAGACGCTGCTCCCAATGCTACACTCAGTTTTTCAGAAATTAGTCGACTTTATGGCCAGAAGAGACCATTAGAGCATCTAATCTGACCCCCTGCATATCACAGGCCTCCTGTATGACACAAGAGCTACTTTTGGGGCAAACACATTCCAGAAAGGCAGCTAGTCTTCATGAAATGACATCAGGAGATGGAGAATGCACCACTTTCCTTGGTAGCTTGTTCCTGTGGTGAATCATCCTCGCTGTTGAATATTTGTGCCTTATTTGTAATATGAATTTGTCTCTTTTCACCTTCCAGCCATTGGGTCTTGTTATGCCTTTCTCTGCTAGATTCAAGAGCCCTTTCATACCCAATCTTTTCTCTCCATTAAGGCACTTCAACACTTCAGTGAAGTCACTTTTCAATCTTCTTTTGATAAGCTAAACAGGTTGAGCTCGTTCAATAGCTCCCTAGAAGGCATTTTTCTCCAGCTCTCAGAACATTTATTGCCTCTTTGGTCATCAGATTCCTGAACTGCAGCTGGATGTGGCTCTTGTTCTTCTGGTCATTTTGGGAAAGCGGCCCCATCATGCTGCATAGCTAGGCAGAGTAGGTGTGTCTGTGCAAACACGGTCTGTTCCTGAAGTCTTTCCCCCAGCTCCTCACTAGATGTGAGGGCGGAGCTCATTCAGCCCCTGCTTCCGCTTAGTATTTAAAAACTCCTTATTGTCCCTAGCTCTGCTGGCCTTAGATTTCTCCTCCTGTCTTTTTTTCCCTCCAGTTCTGACAGTGCCCCTCACTCCTGATCCGCAGCCCCCTGGGCTACCTCCAGCTCTGCTGGTGTTCCTCACTCCCGACCTGCAGCAACTGCTATCCCAGCCCTGATCTCCAGACTCACTGCTCTGTGGGTGCCTCTCACTCCCGACCAGCAGCCCCTGCTATCCCAGTCCTGACTTCCAGATTCACAACTCTGCTGGTGCCCCTCACTCCCGACCCGCAGCCCCTGCTATCCCAGTCCTGACCTCCAGATTCACAGCTCTGCTGGTGCCCCTCACTCCTGACCCGCAGCCCCCTGAGTTCCCCTCAGCTCTGCTGGTGTCCCTCACTCCCGACCTGCAGCCCCTGTCATCCCAGTCCTGACCTCCAGATTCACAGCTCTGCTGGTGTCCCTCACTGCTGACCCGCAGCCCCTGCTATCCCAGTCCTGACCTCCACACTCACAGCTCTGCTGGTGCCCCTCACTATCGACCCGCACCCCCTGCTATCCCAGTCCTGACCTCCAGATTCACAGTTCTGCTGGTGCCCCTCATTTCCGACCCGCAGCCCCTGTGTGACGAAGTGTGACTGGTCTTACTGGGGGCTGGGTACAGATCCTAAGTTTCTAGCAGCAAAAGGCCATGCAGCAAATGACTGACACTCTGTCGCCTAGCAACGGATGGCCCGGCCCCTCCCTACAAAAGGTGCTGGCTAAAGGTGTTGGAGACAAAGGGGTCAGGTGACCTCCTGGCCTGGGAAAAAAGCGGAGGAGAGAGGAGGGGCCGGAGGGGTTGGGCAGACTGGAGTTGGCTGGGGAAAAGAGGGGAAGCAGGGAGAGAGGGCTCTGATACCCGAGGGGGGGG
>RQSS01109766.1:0-20891 GCA_003846335.1 Cuora mccordi
TGGCCCAGTGATTTCCCTACACCCTCCCCAGGGGGGGTGTACACCCCCCCTGAATTTTCCCAACACCCCCCCTAGTTTTGTGAGCTAGTTACATACCAATTTAGTGACTGTTTGGAAATCTGAATTTAAACTGAAACATTAATACTTCAAAAGCTTATACAGTGTATGATAAAATATGTGTATCTGAAAAAGTATAATAGATTTGAAAAGTATGAACGTAGACTAGCTTCCTTGCTTCCTTATACAGCTGTTTTTTATTATGTCAGTGCATTCATTTCGGTGATGTTGGCCAACCTAATAATTTCAAATGATGATTTGTAAGCGAAGTCTAAATGAGTTCTCCCTGACAGCTAGTGATGAGCTGGGGGCTAAGGCTTCAGGGCCAGATTATATTTACATTCACACCTAATCTACCTAGGTATCCAGCAAACAGAGCTGTGTTGTCCAAGTGATAGATTTTAGCTGGGGTTGGGTTACAAACCACTTGAATGTGGGGGTAAGGGGGGATGAAATGTTGTTCTTATTGTATGAGTAAAGGGCAATAGAACTGTACTTAGCCTGTGATGATTTGAAGGCATCAAGAGAGAGGGTGGGGACCTGTCCCTCTCCACTGTTTAAAGACAGAGCTGATTAGGCTCCAATAGATAGTCTTTTGTTCTGTTAAGTGACCACTGCAGCCGAAATCACTGACAATCAGGTCTAAGTGCTTAGTCCTGTTGTGGGGACAGTGTTCCTGTGGGTACAGTGTTTTTGTGTAAGAGACAGCCCAGACTGCACTAGCAGTGAGGTTCCCGCACTGAGAGCTCAGCTGAAATCACTGAGAGCTGGTGGAACCTCAAGAGACCAACTCGCAGAGGTCACAGTGGTAGGTGACAGCAGAAGGTGACTGTGCAGGGCCATTGGCAACAGAGCAGTGGAGTGAACAGTGGCACAACGAACAGCCGTGGCCAGAGCAAACTGTGCCTTTTTGTCCCCCACCTGGGAGGTGTACTTACGTGAAAGCACCTCTGAACTCTGAGTCTCCACTGACCAAGGACAAAACCGGTGAATGGAGTGCAGTGGAGGGAAAAGTGAGGGGCATGTTAAATAAACATTTGTTTGCTGGACTATATTTTAGTCACTTTTCTCCAGAATGCTAGATTTGTGACTGGGAATGGAAACTTATATAAATATGTTTCCCAGTAGACCAAGATTTAAAAAATGCAGTATTTGCCAAGGTTGTTATCTCACATTGTTGCTATCTTGGGAGGTCATTATGTTGGGGAGTTTCTGTACTAAACATTTTTATTATAATTAATTTTTACATAAGAATGGTCATACTGGGTCAGACCCATGGTCCATATAGCCCAGTACCCTGTCTTACAACAGTGGTCAAGGCCAGGTGCTTCAGACGGAATGAATGGAACAGGGAATCAACAAGTGATCCATCTCCTGTTGCCCATTCCCAGCTTCTGGCAAACAGGTTAGGGACACTCAGAGCATGGTGTTGCATCCCTCTCATCCTGGCTAATAGCCACAGATGGACCTGTTCTCCAGGAATTTATCTAGTTCTTTTTAAAATCCTGTTATAGTTTTGGTCTTCACAGCATCCCCTGGCAAAGAGTTCCCTGGGTTGACTTTATATTGTGTGAAGAAATACTTCCTTTTGTTTTTTTTAAATCTGCTGCCTATTAATTTCATTGGGTGACTGCTAGCTCTTGTGTTATGTGAAGGATTAAATAAAATTTCCTTATTCACTTTCTTCGCACCAGTCAAGATTTTGTAGACCTCTATATCTACTCAGGACACTCCCTACACTAACACCGGAACAAATCAACATACCCTTAGAGCCCCGACCAGGGTTATTCTATCTACTACCCAAGATCCACAAACCCGGAAATCCTGCATGCCCCATCATCTCGGGCATTGGCACTCTCACTGAAGGACTGTCTGGATATGTGGACTCTCTACTCAGACCCTATGCCACCAGCACTCCCAGCTATCTCCATGACACCACTGATTTCCTGAGGAAACTACAATGCATTGGTGACCTTCCAGAAAACACCATCCTAGCCACCATGGATGTAGAGGCTCTCTACACAAACATCCCACACACAGATGGAATACAAGCTGTCAGGAACAGTATCCCTGATCATGCCACAGCACAACTGGTTGCTGAGCTCTGTGCCTTTATCCTCACACACAACTATTTCAAATTTGATGACAATATATATCTCCAGATCAGTGGCACCGCTATGGGCACCCGCATGGCCCCACAATATGCCAATATTTTTAGGGCCGACCTAGAACAACGCTTCCTCAGCTCCCGTCCACTCACACCCCTTCTCTACCTACGCTACATTGATGACATCTTCATCATCTGGACCCATGGCAAGGAGACTCTGGAAAAATTCCACCAAGATTTCAACAGCTTCCACCCCACCATCAACCTCAGCCTGGACCAATCTACATGGGAGGTCCACTTTCTAGACACCACGGTGCAAATAAGTGGTGGTCACATTAACACCACCCTATACCGAAAACCTACCAACCGCTATGCCTACCTTCATGCCTCCAGCTTCCATCCCGGGCACAACACAAGATCCATTGTCTACAGCCAAGCACTGAGGTACAACCACATCTGCTCTAACCCCACAGACAGAGACCAACACCTACAAAATCTCCACCAAGCATTCTCACAACTACAGTACCCGCACGAGGAAATAAGGAAACAGATCAACAGAGCCAGACGTGTACCCAGAAGCCTCCTACTGCAAGACAAACCCAAGAAAGAAACCAACAGGACTCCACTGGCCATCACATACAGTCCCCAGCTCAAACCCCTCCAACGCATCATCAGGGATCTACAACCCATCCTGGACAATGATCCCACACTTTCACAGGCCTTGGGTGGCAGGCCAGTCCTCGCCCACAGACAACCTGCCAACCTGAAGCATATTCTCACCAGTAACTGCACACCGCACCATAGTAACTCTAGCTCAGGAACCAATCCATGCAACAAACCTCGATGCCAACTCTGCCCACATATCTACACCAGCGACACCATCACAGGACCTAACCAGATCAGCCACACCATCACAGGTTCATTCACCTGCACGTCCACCAATGTAATATACGCCATCATATGCCAGCAATGCCCCTCTGCTATGTACATCGGCCAAACTGGACAGTCTCTAAGGAAAGGGATAAATGGACACAAATCAGACATTAGGAATGGCAATATACAAAAACCTGTAGGAGAACACTTCAACCTCCCTGGCCACACAATAGCAGATCTTAAGGTGGCCATCCTACAGCAAAAAAACTTCAGGACCAGACTTCAAAGAGAAACTGCTGAGCTTCAATTCATCTGCAAATTTGACACCATCAGCTCAGGATTAAACAAAGACTGTGACTGGCTTGCCAACTACAGAACCAGTTTCTCCTCCCTTGGTTTTCACACCTCTACTGCTAGAACAGGGCCTCATCTTCCCTGATTGAACTAACCTCGTTATCTCTAGCTTGCTTCTTGCTTGCATATATATATATATATATATATATATATACCTGCCCCTGGAAATTTCCACTACTTGCATCCGAAGAAGTGAGTATTCACCCACGAAAGCTCATGCTGCAAAACGTCTGTTAGTCTATAAAGTGCCACAGGATTCTTTGCTGCTTTTACAGATCCAGCCTAACACGGCTACCCCTCTGATACTAGACCTCTATCATATCCCCATTAGTCATCTCTTTTCTAAGATGAAAATTCCCAGTCATTTTAATCTCTCCTCCTGTTTCATACCCCTCATCATTTTAGTTGCCCATCTCTGTACCTTTTCCAATTCCAATATATATTTTTTAGGATGGGTGACCAGATCTACACACACTATTCAAGGTGTGCACGTACCATGGATTTATATAGAGGCAATATGATATTTTCTGTCTTATTATCTATCCCTTTCTTAATGATTCCCAACATTGTTTGCTTTTGTGACTGTTGCTGCACATGGAGTGGATGTTTTCAGAGCTCTATCCACAATGACTCCAAGATCTCTTCCTTGAGTGTTAACAGCTAATTCAGATGCCATCATTTTGTATGTATAGTTGAGATTGCTTTCCAATGTGCATTACTTTGCATTTATCAACATTGAATTTAATTTGCCATTTTGTTGCCCAGTCACCCAGTTTTGTGAGATCCCTTTGTAGCTCTTCGCAGTCTGCCTGGGACTTAACTATCTTGAATAGTTTTGTATCATCTGCAAATTTTGCCACCTCACTGTTTACCTGTAGTAACGGGAAACAGAGACGGTGCTGCAGAGAGGCGTCCTAGGAAAGTCCCGGACCTTTTCTTTTATTCCCTTTCTTACAGACAGGTTACTCATTACTACATGATTGATATACTTGTTTATTTCCTACTAATTGGTTAAGGCTGGCTTTCCTCAATGGGCCATTGTCTTGTGTCTTCCGTGTAACTAAGACTTGCATAACAGAGTGTACCTACTGTACCGTACTATGAGGGGAACAATACCAAGGTTCAATGCAGGGACAGCGTGGTTTGCCAACACTTGTACCCACAGTTTACCCATTTTTCCAGATGAATATGTTGAATAGGACTGGTCCCAGTACTGACCCTTCAAGGATACCACTATTTATCTCTCTCCATTCTGAAAACTGATAATTTATTCCTACCCTTTGTTTCCCATCTTTTAACCAGTTACTGATCCATGAGAGGACTTTCCTCTTACCCCATGATGGCTTACTTTTCAAAAGTCAATTTAAATTAAATACTTTTTTTTAAAATGTATATTTTTTTAGAAATCTAGACCTGTTATGTGTTATGGTGTAACTTGCATTATTCTTATGTTAAATTTGCATAATCCTAACAAAACATTTACTTTATTCATATCTCTTTTATATATCTCATTGGTCCTGACACCCCCCCTGTAAATTCAAACACCCCCCCTAATTTCAATTCCTGGGGAAACCACTGGTCTGGCCCTTAGAACTTTGGATTGGCACATTTGGACAGCTACTAAATTTGGGTCCAGAATTGAATTTCACCACAGTTTGGGGGTGTTCAAATCCAGGGTTTAAGTTTAGTCCATCTCAATATATACCCTACAAACACATGTACATATATCTTCTCACCGAAATTTAGACTTAAGGTTGCTTAAGTAATTAATAAAGAGCTAAATAATGAAGTCACTATCAATAAGAGTTTTGTCTGCCTATGCCTGAGTAACAGCCAAAAGAAGGACTTCAAGATTTGACCCATAACTATTACACAAAATGCAGAAGAAAGCTAAGCATTAAAAAGACTGAAAATAACCAGTAAAGGTAGTTTACAGTTCATCCAGTCAGTTAACCACATGTAAAAATTCTTACTCAATCCAATAGCAAACTTTTCTCTGCCCTGTGAGACTAGTACAAACTTTCTCAACAAATACATTGTGAAGTTGATATTTTACTTTCCAAAGCTTCAGTATTACACATTTAGCAAAATCATCAAAAAGCAAGACGGGGGAGCAGAGGAGAGAGAAAGAGAAACAACTACTGTTTATACAGGAACAAAGCTGTCCAATGCAAAGTTATGAAATTTTAGAGGCCTTATCTTCCCAATACTCAGCCCCTTGTAAAGAGTAAAGCACCTGGAAAAGAGAATGTGAGGTGGAATTTTCTAAGCATTGGCCTAACTCTGCTCCCATTGCAGTTAATGGGAGTTTGACCATTGATTGCAACAGGAGGAGAGTTATGCAAATAGTGAGGCCTGGAACCACAAAGAGAATTAGGTATTGCAACACTCTGCACTCCAACACCTAACCTTTAGATGCCTAGAAAATCACAGGAACCACACTGCAATCCACAAAGCCTGAGTTTGGCACCTTGACTCTTTATACAATGAACAGGGAGATAGTAACCTTGGAATGCAATCCACAAGAGCCAACGTGGTAGGTGGTGTTGCTCGAAGCAGCAAACAGTGGTTCGTTGCCCGGTGTGCTTCGCTCCAATAAACACTCCAAGGTGGAGAAGCGGACAAAGTTTATTTGAGCCCAAATAAGGTGCAAGGGAGACATAGCAATCTCAAATCCTGCACACAGATACAAACCGTTTCTCCCTTCTTATACATGATTTTAGCTAAGCATTCCCATTACCCCCACACTACTCATCCCCCTTTACCCGCCCCCTCCTATTTCCCATGTAGCAAATACATTATAAAGTAGCAATTACACTAAGCAGGTTAAATCATTTTTGGCAGGAAACAATTTATCTCGTTAGTGACTTTTTCTTCAACTGTTATCTTGTTTTACTTTCCTGGATCCGTTATTCTGCCTCCCTTAGCCAGGTGCAAGCAGGCCTCATCATTATCTCCTGGCAGTACCACGGTTGAGCTAGCTGTTGCACATTCCATTCTCGGTTACTGGCCTGCTAGGTCGATTAGAGTTTAACATGGGGGCACTCTGGTCAGACATGGAGTGACTTTAGTTCATTCAGGCCTACTACAGAAAGGCTTCATTGACACTGTGGTTTTCCACCCTCCTGAGTTACCTAGAGTCATGCCTAATGACACCAACAGTGGGGAACCGTCTAAGATAGCCAAGGAGAGCGGTGAAGCCCCACCACCTTCACAGAGATAAGCACCTACGTCCAGGATGCAGGGAGGTGCCTATCTCTGCTTGCAATCCAGAACTGGGAACCCCTCTCCTAGAGTCAAGTGGTCAGTGGTTAAGACACCCACTGGGAAATGGGGTGACCAATAGTCCACTCCCCCTGCTCCAATGACTTTTGCACATAACACACACCCTCATATAGGCTGTCCCACATTCAAGTATAACAAAATGTGATGGTCTGTATCCCCTACGCTGGTATAAAAGGAATTACCTGGAGCCAGAGAGCAATTAGTACACCTGGGCAGGGGCAGTGAGTTGTATGGGCCCGTGATCCAGCAATATTCAGGGCCCGGGGCCCAGCTCCACCAATGTTTGGGGCCGGGTCTCTCCCCTGGCCTGGCCTGCCACTCCCCAGCACCTCCCCCAAGTGTCCTCCAACCCTCACATGCTGCCCCCGTGCACCTACCCCCGCCCCAGAGTGTCTCTGCCTCTCCCCTGCAGCTCCAGCTGACTCTGCTCTGCTGGCTCCCAGCATCAACTGCCGCCGCAGGGTCCTAGCGCCCCACATCCACTAGTGGCAGGGCAGGCTGCCCTTACCTTGCCCTTCTGCCTCGGACCCTTCCCCTTTCTGGCAGGACCCTCCACCAGCCAAGGGGCCTCCGCTGCCTGCAGTCACCGCTCCTGCCCCACGCTGGGCAAGTGGCAGCCCCATCCCTCACCTCCAGTGAGGCTACAGTGAGGGGCAGCAGCAGGGGAGGAGGCGCACATGTAATGGCAGCCCCCCCAGCACCCACCATGGGAGGCGAGGGGGCTTCCTGGACCTGAGAGGGGCCCTAGGAGCATGTGCAGTGACAGTGGTGCTGGGTGAGTTTGGTGTGGGAGGAGGGTGAGGGGGGCCCCTCCACCAGAGCTTGCTGCTGCCGGGGGGCAGAGGGCTGGGGGGAGTTCTCTCTGGCCTCAGCCCTGGGGCAGCCAGCCTTCACCCCAAATTCATCCCCAGCCTTGCCCCACCCAAAACCCCTCATCCCCAGTCCCAGACAGAGCTCTCACCCCCTGCACTCCTACCCTCTGCCCTAGCCCTGAGCCCCCCCACACCCCAAACCCTTCATCCCCAGCCCCAGACAGAGCCCTCACCCCCCCTACCCTCTGCCCTAGCCCTGAGCCCCTCCCACACCCCAAACCCTTCATCCCCAGCCCCAGACAGAGCCCTCCCACCCCACCCCTACCCTCTGCCCTACCCCTGAGCCCCTCCCTCACCCCAAACCTCCCAGCCCCAGCCAGAACCCTCATCCCCTGCACCCTAACACTCTGCCCCAGATCTGACTTGTTATATTTAGATTTTAAGTGATTATAAGTTAATCTTTATAGTTAACAAATCTGTTTGTTTGTTCTACCTGAAGCAGTGCATTTGGTTTGAAGTGTGACAGAGGCTCCCCTTGGGATAACAAGCCTAGTACACATCAATTTCTTTGTTAAATTAACAAAATCATATAAGATTGCAGCATCCAGCGGGCATAACTGGACACCGCAAGACGATGGTTCCTAGGGTTGTGTCTGGGACCAGAGATATTGGCTAGTGTCATTCGGTTGCACAATCCAAGGAGCAGCTTACATGCCAGAGGCTGCGCGTGAACAGCCCAGGAGTGGGGGTTCTCACTGCAGAGCAGGGTAAGGCTGGCTCCCACAGTTAAGGATTGGAGTGACCTAGCACATCACTGGCCCAGATAACACCAGAGGGGAATGTCACACCCCCTTTCCCCCATGGCCCCAAGACTGGAGAAGCTGTGTCTCCATGCCATGGCTTCGGGGCTGTGTCAGGGAGCGAGACTCCTCCAGTCCTAGGGCCACAGCAGGGGTCCAGGTGCTGGCATGGGCGGAGGTTATATACATCTGCGGTGCCCGGGCTCCAGGAATATTCAGGGCCGGGTGCCCTGCTCCAGCAATATCTAGAGCTGGGTCTCTCCCCCGGCCCTGCCTGGATCGGGCCCCGGCCCCCACGGGTCTCCCCCTGCCCCGCCGCGTCCCTGCCTGGAGCAGGTCCCAGCCCTGCCTGCCACCCCTCCTCCTGTGTGTCCCCCGCCCCCCGCCACGCCGAGTCCCTGCCTGACAGAAAGCAGCGCGCGCCTCTCCCCTGCCTGCTTCCGCTGTCAGAGACCGGCTCCTGGCAGAACGGCTGTCTGCTGCCCCAGGGTCCTAGTGCCTGCCCTCCACTAATGGCAAGGCAGGCTGCCCTTACCCTGCCCTTCCGCCCTAGCCCTGAGCCTCTCCAATGCCCCAAACCCTCATCCCCAGCCAGAATCCTCATCCCCCCGCACCTAATCCTCAGCCCCAGCCAGAGCCCTCATCCCCCCGCACCCTGATCCTCATCCCCAGCCAGAGCCCTCATCCCCCCCGCACCCTAATCCTCAGCCCCAGCCCTGTGCCCCCTCCTGCAGCATGAATCCCTCATCCTCAGCCCTCACCCCTGCACTCCCTCCTATCCCCAAACTCCCTCCCAGAGGGTGCACCTCCTCCCCTTTCCCACATACCCTTTCCCACACACCCCTTCCCACACCCAAACTCCCTCCCAGAGCCTGCACCCCTCACCCCTTCCTATGCCCCCACCCCCGGCCCAGAGCCTGCACCCAAACTCTGTCCCAAAGCCTGCACCCCTCACCCCGTCCTGCACACCCACCCCTGTCCCAGCCCGGAGCCTGCACCCAGCACCCAAACTCCATCCCAAAGCCTGCACCCTGCACCCCAATCCCCAGCCCAGGATCTGCACCCCAGACCTCCCCCTCTGAGCCCCCTCCCAGAGCCTTAGGCAGGTAAGGGCGGAGTTTGGGGGGGCCGAGTTGGGGGGCAGGTTCTGGGCACTACCAAAATTTCTACAAACTTGCCACCCATGGGTGCTGGGGCTTCTCCTGCCGCCTCCTATGCTTCTGTGGGGGACTGGAGTCAGGGCACTGGGGCTTCTGCCCTGCCCTCCCCGGCTGGTAAAATTAGCATAAGAGCACCATCTAGCTGAGACAAGGTTATCTGAAACTCCCAGCTTAGTTCAGACAAATTTAGCTTCACCTGGCCCAGCCAGCTGGGAGATCCCTGGCCTCTAATAGTCACAAGGATTCTACCTTGGAGGTCAGCAAAAGGACACACACCCATAGCAGGCAAAATTCATCCCTAGTGTAATTCATTAACTGCGCTAAACAGCATTCCCTCCCCTAGTTTTCATTAACTAATTTAAATTCTTAATGCCACAATTAGGCTGTAAAGTTAAGAGGCTAGATTCTAACCCCTGGCCAAACTCTGTATGATACTCCACTGGTGTATAAGGGCCAAAAGGGAACATGTGCTTTGCCTTAAACATCCTCTGCCTTTTGCAGGCCCTGGTGCAGAGGGCATGCTGCAAGTAAGAGGGGATGTGGTCATAGCCCTCAGCTCTATGGGGATTCTGGGCTGCAAAGCAGCACTGGTTAGGCTATTGTAGATAAGAACCTTCCCTGGGGCTATTGTACCTTACTCCAGGGGCAGAAGCCCAGAATATGGGTAGTACAAAGGTAGTATAAGCCACCTCTATTTACCTCCACTCCTGCTCATGGGCTGCACTTCCTGCACTGTCTCTCTCAGTAGATATAGCACAGAATCTAGTCTAAGGGTTGGTTAAATCATTCTGATCACATTGCCTGTTAGAAGGCTCCATCTGGTATTTTCTTTTTAAATTGCAGGCCCAGCTCCAAGTAACTGAGCTTGAATCTTCTGCGTGGCAACACTTGAATTACCACTAGACACTTAGCAATTGTGTAGACAGTTAAAATAAGTAAATAAACAAAAATAGCACGCTGGCCCAGCCCCCTTTCTTCTTATATTTAATAAGCATCTTTATCCTGTTTGCAGTGCTGCAGGGCTACAGCAACAGAAGCCTATTTTAAGTTGACTCAGGCTCTCAAAGAGCATTGAATTGATTGAAAACTACATTACCTGGCATACATACACCATACAGAAGCTGTGTCTGCATGAGATTGCAGTGACACCTGGTGGGTGTTTAAGATCACTATTTAGGATCACATTATTATTATTATTTATTTATTTATGTATTTATTATTATTATTTATTATTTAAATGTCCAAGGCTGAAGTAAATGGGAAAAGCGTGACCTTATTCAAGAGATTTGTGTGATTTGGACCAAGTGCAACCTAGGAAGTTCTCATTATCAGCACATCTAAATGCAACTACTCGCTTGGAGTTGGTTCAACTCCACATTTGATGTTTACTTGAGCTTTTCTGTTTCAAATATATTATGAATCAAAAATATAGCTCCATGTTATTTTTATTTCCCCCACCCCTATAATAAAGAGCTGCCCCATAGAGGAAATAATAACCCTCCTTTATAGAACTGAGATAGTGCTTCCTAGTGGACTGAATTCAGGCTTGATACCTAGGAATTCTTGAGTTTTAATCCTGGGTCTACCATTGACTCTGAATGATATTGGTAAGTCACTTCACTTGTGCTTTACCATCCCCATCTGTAAAATGGGTGTAATACTTACCTCTCTACCTTGCAGGGAGGTTGCAAGTATTATTTAATATTTGCATTTGAAAATCTAAAACATTGTAAGAGTACTAGTATATGTGCTATATATTCTATTAAACTATAAAAGCAGCAAAGAGTCTTGTGGCATCTTATAGACTAACAGACGTTTGGGAGCATGAGCTTTCGTGGGTGAATACCCACTTCGTCGGATGCATGTGAGCCTGGTATTGGAGAGCAAACAGTGGTGAATTCTTCGAGAGGTTATAAAAGTTAAATTTAAGTACTTTACTTTCAAACACTTCTGCTTCTCTACTGCTTCTGAGTTACGGTGATGCACGCACCCAAATTGTAGCATAAACAGCATTCACTTTAAACTCAGTCCTATCATAAAATGATTAGAACAAACAGCTGCATTCTAATTACTAGGTCATTAGTTATTATTTCCCATTGAATCAGTCTATAATATGGAAGTCAGTAAGTGTTTTCAGTTCTACTTTCTCCAGTTGAAACTAGCAATAACTAAATGACTCACACAAAACACCTTTATCTTTAACATCATCTGTTTGACACAAGTCCTGCTTCAGGGTGAATATGCCTCTCTATTTATTTCTGTCCTTTTCCACACCACACCAGACAATGCCACACAATACTGAAGTGCACAAGGCAAAGTTGAAATAAAGTATAATAGCAGAAGGAATGAGAAATTAAGGGAGGAAAGATCTGCTTTCAGCTGAGGTTTGGAAATATCTGGAACAATGATGAGGTGGAGAGACCAGGGCCGGTGCAAGGATGTTTCGCACCCTAGGCGAAACTTCCACCTTGCACACACACACCCCCGCGCACCCGCCCTGAGGTGCCCCCCCCACGACAGCTTCCCCCCCCCGCCACCCTGAGGCGCCCCGCTTGCGGCACCTCCCCACCCCCCACCCTGTGTCCTGAGGCGCCCCCTTGCGGCAGCACCCTGCCCCAGCTCACTCCTACCCCGCCTCCTCCCCGAGCACGCCGTGGCTGCTTCACTTCTCCCGCCTCCCAGGCTTGCGGCACCTAAGCTGATTGGTACCACAAGCCTGGGAGGCGGGAGAAGTGAAGCGGCCACGGCGTGCTCGGGGAGGAGGCGGGGCAGAGGTGAGCTGTGGCAGGGAGTTCCCCTGCGTGCTGCTCTCCCCACCCCCTTACTTGCTGCAGGCAGCCCTCCCCGTGCCCTCCTGCCCCAGCTCCCTCTGCCTAAATGCCAGCGGCGACCGGGGCGGCCGAAGATCTGGCCGCCACGGTCACTGCCAAAGAAAATGGCGCCCCCCAAATGCCAGCGCCAGGGTCGCCTAAATGGTTGCACCGGCCCTGGGAGAGACACAAGAAGACCATTTCAAATGGCAGGAGCTGCAAAGGAAGAGATCATTCTTGTAGACAAGAATTTGATAGCTATGATGAGACAGAGGAGGCCAGTGTTGGCATGTTTTGGGAGTGAAATGAAGAATAGAGAGAGCTACAGTATGTGAAGGAGGCTGGAGTACATCCAAGGAGGGCAGTTCTGGCATGGCTGGGGAACCAGTAGACTCTTTTGAACATCCACATCTCATTCTAAATTACACTTATTATAGGTTATGGGAAAAGCAAAATATGGGCAGATGGAAAATATTAAAGACTCTATGACAGAAAACAGTGTGTCTCCCTTCTGGGGCAAGTGGCATCTGACCTGAAAACAAAATGGCAGCTACCTGCAGCTGACAGCAGCCTCGACTGGCAGAAAGTGGGAGGGAATCATAGACGTTATATGGCAAGTTTCACGTTATTCTTTTAATACGTGACAGGAAACAGACAACAAAATGTATGTTTGGGGACTAGGCACTAGGTGTCAGTATTGCCCTACGTACTGTGCTGCACACATTGTTCTTTGAGTGCCCCTGCCTCCACTCTCATCTCCATACATGCTTTCTTGACCCATCTATTTGCTATGTATTGTACTTCAGCCAACATCAGCAATATAGAAGCGCAGGTCATGAAACACCAGCTCTGCTGGGCTGGCCGCTGTGTACGTGTGCCTGACACTCGGCTCCCGAAGCAGGTACTCTTCTCTCAGTTAAGTCAGGGAAGACTTAAGGACTCACAGAGGGTAGCGGAAGCACTTCAAAGACACATTGAAAGTACACCTTAAAAAGGGAGGCCTCAACTCAACAAACTGGGAGGACTCGGCACAGAACAGAACACAGTGGTGCCAGGTGCCACACCATACACCAAGCCACAGCTCACTTTGAGGAGAACAGACGTGCTCATGAGACAGAGAAGCGAAAGAAGGAGGAAAGAAAGAGCACACAGTACAGCCAATAATTGTCTCCTCTGAGATTACACCTGTCATTTCTATGGGAAAAACTGCAGGGCACGAATTGGGCTCCTCAGCCATTTAAAAACCCACCAAGGAACCCCCTAGGCAGACATCATGCTCGTAGCAAGGGAGACCTGAAGAGAGAAAAGAAGATTGTACTTCAGGTTAATTGTCTGTAACTGTCATGTAAGGGACATGAAAAATCCATAAGTAGGGCCCTACCGAATTCACGGCCATGAAAAACAAATCACAGGCCGTGAAATCTGGTCTTTTGTGTGCTTTTGCCCTATACTATACAGATTTCATGGGGGATACCAGTGTTTCTCAAATTAGGGGTCCTGACCCGAAAGGGACTTGCTGAGTGGTTGCAGGGTTATTTTCGGAGGGTCACGGTATTGCTATCCTTACTTCTGCACTGCCTTCAGAGCTGGTTGGCCAGAGAACGGTAGCTGTTGGCCATGTCCCCAGCTTTGAAGGCAGCACCCTGCCAGCAGCAGCACAGAAGTAGGGGTGGCAATACTATACCATTCCACCCTGACTTCTGCGCTGCTGCCTTCAGAGCTGGGCGACTGGAGAGTGGCAGCTATTGACTAAGGGCCCAGCTCTGAAGGCAGCCGCACAGAAAGGTGGCAATACCATACCACACTTACTTCTGTGCTGCTTCAGTAACCTTGCAAACTGCACACACACACACACACACACACCTCCCGTTTGGGTCAGGACCCCTAAAATTACAACACAGTGTAATTTCACATTTAAATATCTGAAATAATGAAATTTATGATTTTTTAAATCCTATGATGGTGAAATTGACCAAAATGGACTGAATTTGGTAGGGCCCTACCCATAAGATAGCCTGAACTAACTACAAACTAGTGCCATGACGCTAGAAAAGTGTTCTCTGCTGTGTTCATCACCCTAATGTAAAGTACACTGTAAACCCTCTCAGTTTACAGTGTACTTATAATTCTCACAAGAACTAAATTTGAGAGTAATGAATAACACCTTAGCCTAGATTTTTATTAGGGAAACGTATAATTCAAAACATTTTAAGGGTAGTCTTTCATTTTAATAACACCTTCGTAAGTCAAGAATAACTCCTTTAACTTTACTGAAGTTACTCCAGACTTGCACAGGTATAATTGAGAGGAAAATCTGGTCTGTGTCAGCACAGAAAGCCTTTCGAATCTAGAACACTGGTTCAAATCCAGCTAATGCTAGTAGTTATCATTTGATGGCTCTTTAGTATCCTATGTGGAATGTGCAGTGGTGGTAGGTTCCAGTGAGTAGATGTTCACCAGCCCTTGTCCTTACTGACAGTCAGTAGAGAGGCCCCAAGTTGAATGGACCATGGGGAATGGACAACTCTCTCATACATAGAGGAGAGTGCTTCAAACAAATTAGCAAAGCAATGTGGGGAGGATAAGTGTTGGAAGTGGTACCTGTTCTGAACAAAAACTTAAAACGTTAAATATAATATCTAAAACAGGATGGCATAGGCTCCCAGCCAGAGGATAGTACGGAAAGGATCAACATGATTTCCATGAGTATATAAGAATAATCACCTCGCCACTCCCACCTGCCATACACACACCACTTGCCCACCCATTCTGTTTCCTCGGTACTGGGATGGCCAGGGACTCCATCCATAAGAAAAATGTGACTGGACTAAGCTGTAGGGACTTACCCTAGCCTAGGGGGATATAAAAGGAGAGAGCACTGGAGAGTTTCTTGCTGGGGGGTGGTCTGAGTTAAAAGCCAGACTCACAACTAATCAGGAAAGAGATCTTGGAGTCATTGTGGATTGTTCTCTGAAGCCATCCATACAGTGTATAGCGGCAGTCAAAAAAGCAAACAGGATGTTAGGAATCATTAAAAAAGGGATAGAGAGTAAGACGGAGAATATCTTATTGCCCTTATATGAATCCATGGTATGCCCACATCTTGAATACTGCGTACAAATGTGGTCTCCTCGTCTCAAAAAAAGATATACTGGCATTAGAAAAGATTCAGAGAAGGGCAACTACAATGATTAGGGGTTTGGAACAGGTCCCATATGAGGAGAGATTAAAGAGGCTAGGACTTTTCAGCTTGGAAAAGAGGAGACTAAGGGGGGATATGAGAGAGGTATATAAAATCATGAGTGATGTGGAGAAAGTGAATAAAGAAAAGTTATTTACTTGTTCCCATAATATAAGAACTAGGGGGCACCAAATGAAATTAATGGGCAGCAGGTTTAAAACAAATAAAAGGAAGGTCTTCTTCACACAGCGCACAGTCAACTTGTGTAACTCCTTAACTGAGGAGGTTGTGAAGGCTAGGACTATAACAGGGTTTAAAAGAGAACTAGATAAATTCATGGAGGTTAAGTCCATTAATGGGTGTTAGCCAGGATGGGTAAGGAATGGTGTTCCTAGCGTCTGTTTGTCAGAGGGTGGAGATGGATGGCAGGAGAGAGATCACTTTATCATTACTTGTTAGGTTCACTCCCTCTGGGGCACCTGGCATTGGCCACTGTCGGCAGACAGGATACTGGGCTGGATGGACCTTTGTTCTGAACCAGTATGTCCATTCTTATGTTCTTATGTTAACCTAGAATGAGGGAAGTCCTGGTTGTGAAAAGCCCTTATTGATTTGATTTAAGGAATCCTGACTGTAGGAAGCCCTTCTGGTTTCCCTTCACTTATTTGAACCACAGACTTAGAGCCTATTTAGCTTTCACCCAGCCTCAACTTACCTAACCTATAACAAGACTTGTTATAACTCCTGCTTTATGGAAAACGAGTTTGTTCCTTACTTCTCCTTTAAAACCTAACACACAAAAATGTGGTGCATTCTATTCAATAAAAAACTTTAAAAGGCCAGATGTGTGGCCATCCTGTCATCACCTCCAAACCTTTAATAACAGTGTCTTGATAGAGACTGACTGGACACACAGGACCAGCTTCCACCCTGGTGTAACTGTATTGAGTTCACTGACTGGAGTTGCATGGTGAACAAATGACTTAGCACTGTGTGAGGGGTCGTAGGCCAGCAGGGCACAAGGTTACGTGGTGTAGAATGCTGGCCCTCAATGAAAGTTTTAAAGAGGCGGGGAGAGGGTGAAGAGGACTGAGGAATAAAGGAAGAGAGGGCACCTGCTCAGCTGGTTGCCTGCCATCCTGGAAGACTCCTGTGGTGTATTCACAATTACAAGCTATTCAGGGCCGGCTCCAGGCACCAGGATTCCAAGCAGGTGCTTGGGGTGGCAATCTGCAAGGGGCGGCAGTCCATGTTTTTGCCACCCCAAGCAGCGCGCCGAATTGCCGCCATGGATGCGGGGGGGGCGGCACAGTCCATGTGCTGTTAGGGCAGCACGCGCGTTTCCACAGCGGTGGCAATTCGGCAGCAGTTTCTGTCTTCAGCCGGAAGACAGAAGCCGCCGAATTGCTGCTGCAGGCAGCTGAACATAGAAGCTGCCTCCAAATTGCTGCCACCGCGGAAACGCACATGCTGCCTTAACAGCATGCGGACTGCCTCTGCCGTCCATGGCGGCAATTTGGCGCGCTGCTTGGGGCGGCAAAAACAGTAGAGCCGCCCCTGAAGCTATTTATGGTGTTGCTTGCAGGGAAGGGGGTTCTTGGATGAGTGTGATGTGGGTCTTGAGCTGTCAGTCTGGTGCAAGGTGAGTTGAGTTGTGTCTCTGTGTAGGTAGCAGTCTTCTGACTCTCTCAGTAATCAATGGCTGTGTGTTAGAGTTCTGGATTCTAAGAAATAAAGCAGTGTTACATTGTGACCTTTCAGGAAGAATATTCATGTTTTGTTTTTAAGTGAGTATGCCATAAACATAACCCTCCCCTTGTATATCGCATAGCACTTAGAAGTGAGGGTGGCAGGGGGCAGGGCTGCAATCTGATTCTATAAATTCAAATATTTGGGAGGAGGCATCTCTCTGAGCATGATGGGAAGGAAAATCTTCACCCAATTAGTCTGATACAACCAAATAGACAAAACATATGTGGAGATCCTAAAAAGCATTTTAGACATATCTTGCACGCTATGAAGCCACAGGTCAACACTGAGAAACCATGTCATAAAAGCAAACCAAATGAGGAGCCAGAGTTTCATAATTTGTGGCAGACTTACAGGGTATGTCTACACTGCAATTAAAAACCCGCGGCTGGCCCATGCCAACTGATTTGGGCTGTTAACTGCCATGTAGATGTTCAAGCTCAGGCTGGAGCCTAGGTTCTAGGACACGGCAAGGGGGGAGGGTCCCAGAGCTTCTGCATCACAATTCAATAGCCCCACACAACCCAACCTCGAGTCAGATGGCACAGGCCTGCCGTGGGTTTTTGGTTGCAGTGCAGACATACCCAAAGAGGCTTATTTAATATTATGTTTGCTCCTGTGCTAATTGACATGCTTCATGATAGGCTGGTCTGTTCTATGTAGTGGGACAACACCAAAAAAAAAAAAAACAAGAAGAAGAAGCTAGGGTGAAATTCTGATGCTATAGAAGACAATAGTAAAACTCTCACTCTTCAGAATTTTACCCCTACGGTCTGAACCTGGTCTCCAATAGCAGAAGACTATGGAAATGGTAAATTCATATATAAATATACACAAGGTAGGAGCAGAACTTTCAACCAAAATGTCAGTTTCTCATTAATGTTACTAAAGTGGTAAAATGGGTCATTTGGAGGTGACTTGTTTGTCTACAGATTTAGTTTGCTGTTAGGGTAGTAAGAAGGGATGGGTTCTGCAGGTTGATAAAAGGAGAAAGAAATGAAGGACCTGATCCAAAGCCCATTTTAGTCCATGAGCTTTGGATCAGGCCTCAAAAGCAGTTTTTTATAAGAAATAATCAGCTTGTAACCATTCTGTAGGGTTTAAATGGATTTCCTGCTGCACCCCTCATGCCTAGTACAGACATAACCTTAAAGGCTTGGAAGGGGGAAAGTCAAAATGTGCAGTCTTTAAATGGAGAGGTGCAAGAATTTCCCCCCATGCCTCAACCCCCTACTCCTTTTAAGATAAAATTATAAAATGCTGTCACTGTGCATGGAGCGTCATCCAATTCACAACAAGAACACCTGATTTATGCCAATTTTATTTTTTTTTGTGCTCTTCCAGAGATGAATGTACAGTGTTACATAAAATATATATCCCTGTAATCTGAATCCATCTTGCTCTACTATACATACTAAATGTGTATATTGTAAAGTGTTAAAAGCCATTGTGACCAGTTTACATATGAACAGTCTCGAGCATTCTTTACTGTCAGTGGAGATAGAACCAGCTCACCGATATTGCTGATCTTATTTCAGCTTTGTCTTTCTTTTGATATTGCTCCTCCTGTATTGTCTGGCTCTATGTGAAGGGCTTGTGGTCCTCTGCAGAGTTATTGTGGTCTCTAAAGCAGCATGTGGATGAATTAAAGAATGGAGTGGCTTTTTACAATGCTATAAAGAGTGCCTTCCTACACAAGTGGCTACATCTCTCCCCTAGCAATAAATATGAGCCTATCTCTGCAAACTGTAGTATATGTACATACAAAACAACAGTTCCAAGATAAAACTTTGTCTTGTGACATAGCAAGCAAATTGGCACGTGAATATAATTTCTGTAGTAACTTGGCTCCGTCCTCCATGGGTTACTGGTTGTTTGGCCTCCTCCTCAAAATGTTCTAGTATTGAAGCCAAGACCCATGGCCACACACAGGGTGTGCTTGGCAGCTGCAGGACCAAGATGCCAACCACTGGAATGTGTTTAATGTACCAGTGTCTCTGTCTGTGGCTGGGCTTCCTGTCCCGCCTTTAGTGAAGACTCTCATCTGGCTCCAGTGCTTGCTGCTGTGGCAGCTGTGGAACTGATGCAGGATCACTTTACACATGAGCTGTCTCGCCATTCCAGGAACTGTTTTCCTGTATAGGCTCACAGCAAGATCCTTACACTATAAAAGGACTCAGTGTGAAAAGAGAGATTTCCTGCTGCCTAGCCTCCTTCGGAGAAGGATAGAAGGCTTAGATCCATGTGGATCCAAGACAACAGAACATTCTGTATATCATGGCAGACATTGAAAGGTACTGCCAGTGGCAGTCATTTTAGCAGCAAACCTCTGGGATACTGTGGCTGCCTTCTGTGTCTATTTTGAGATTCTATAATGGAACTTCTCAGCCTTTTGGCTTAGACCATTGACAATTATAGGATCAGGTTAATATCAGATGTCCTTTATTAGGAACTTTTCCTGCTCTTTTCAGACCTGATCAAATGATGGGTGCATCTCAGACTATCCCACAAGATTAAAAAAAAATCTACCAGGCAACAGGCATATTTACCTAAATATCTAACAAATAACACAGAAGATACACTGTATGCTTTCAGGAGTGACCAGTTACTTCAACTTGTAATGAATGCAGCTCATCACCCTATGCCACATTCTAGTATTTAATTTTATAGGAATCCCATCTTAACTGGTTCATTGTTGCATTCCACTGTGATTTCTATGCTGCAGTATCTTTTAGCAGAATCCTTTTATACATTTGATTGAAAAACTGGCCTGTCAATAAAGACATACCAAGTACAACACTGGAGGTGTGTTTTGCTCCACACATCTGGTAGAACAGTCAGCACTAACACAGTTATATACATAAAAAACCAGTAGTGAAATGTATCTAGGCTCTGTTAAAAAACTACATTCAGCTTGGATGGTGAAATGCTCAAGACAGAAATCACAAAGTTGAGATTGGATATAGAACCTTTACTCAGACCTCTAGTAAGTCTCCATGATGATTTAAGGCCTGATTCTCCACCCTAATTTACATCAAGAATAACTCAGCGAAGTCAGCTGAGTTATAGGGGTGTAAAATTTATGTAAGTGAGAAGAAAGTCAGGCCCAGAGTCAGATTCCCAGATAAAACCATTTAATATCAGGAAATATTTCTGCAATTTTTTTCTAGATGAACATGTGTCTTCTGGTATTATTCTATGTGTGCCAAACAAACCTAATCTGTGAAGTATCAGAGGGGTAGCCGTGTTAGTCTGGTTCTGTAGAAGCAGCAAAGAATCCTGTGGCACCTTATAGACTAACAGACGTTTTGCAGCATGAGCTTTCGTGGGTGAATACCCACTTCTTCAGATGCAAGAGTATGTGCAACAACCACCATTACTTGGAATGTGTGAGGGGAAAAAAATTAAACTTGCTTGCTTTTAATATAAATTGATGTGTGTTTAGAAATTAGTGGCCTGATCATGGGAGGTGCTGAGTAGCTGCAAATCCTACTGTAGCCCATCGGAGTTGCGGGAGCAGAATATCTTGGAGAATTGGGCCATCTCACTTTCTAGCTACATGAAAGGCACTCTAGAGACATTTCCCTCCTATGCAAGTTAGGAATTCTAGGATGCGACATCATAAAACAAAGACAAGGAGGAGTCCTTGTGGCACCAAGTGGGTACTAGCCCATGAAAGCTTATGCCCAAATAAATTTGTTAG
>ML128485.1:7231-23837 GCA_003846335.1 Cuora mccordi
CGGGGTTCTCCCCCCCCCACCTCCACATTTCTATCCCCCCCCCGGGTCCTCTTGGGGGGTGTCACATGGTTCTGAGTCCCCCCCACCCCTGTGTGTCTCCTCCCTGAGCTTCCCCACAGCCCCCTTCTAAGGGGAAGGGGTCACCCAGCTGGGATCCCCCCCCCCGTGATTGTCCCTGCCCGGGGGTCCCCCTGCTGGAGCCCCCTGCGCCTGCCCCACGTGATCCCCTTTCCTTTTTGGGGGGTCCCCCTGCCTTGATCCCCCTGTGCCTTCCATGTCTGGTTCCCCTCTGAGGCCCCCTCTGTGGGGATCCCCCTGCCCTGAGTTCCCTGCGCCTCCCTGACCCCCATCTACCCCTCCCCCAGGGAACACCGTGGTTCTCCTCCCGCCCCCCCGCGCCCGGCTCTCTGCCCTGCTGCTGGCCGAGCTGGGGGCCCAGGCTGGGCTGCCCCCAGGGGTGCTGAATGTGCTGACGGGGGAGGGGGCGCTGGCCGGGGGGCTGGCTGCCCACCCCGGGGTGGACGCTGTGGCCTTGGCTGGCTCCGTGGAGGTACGTGCTTCCGGGGGTGGGGCTCTCCCCCTGCCCCCCATGTGCCAGAGGGCTGGTCTGTTGGGGAGCGGGAGTTGGGGGGCTGGTTTCTTGGGGGGGAGCTGCCATGGTCTCGGCTGGGGGGATGGGAGGGGGCTCTGGAGAGCTGAGCTGAGGGTGGTGGGGGGCCCTGAAGGGAGGTGGCTGCTGTGACATGGAGGGGGCTGGACCCCGGGGGTAGCTGGACTAGGGTGGGGGGCTGGGGTCCTAGGCCATGGGGGGGGGTTGGGCTGGTGGAGTTGGGGGCTGCCCTGGCCCCATTCCCAGCCCCCCCCTCCCCTCCCCGCAGGTGGGCCGCTCGCTGCGCCGCGCCACGGCTGGCAGGGGCCCCCGGCTCTCGCTGCAGCTGGGGGGCGACACCCTGGTCCTCGTCTTCGACTCGGCCGACCTGGATGGAGCCGCTGTGGGGCTGAGCGACGCCGTGAGCTGCCAGCGGGGCCTGGTGAGCAGGGGGCGCGGCCTCCCCCGAGGGGGCACCAGCTGGCGCGGGGGTGGGGAATGGGGCCTGTCCCCTCTAGGGGGCGCCGGCTCCCACCCGGCCCCAGGGCAGGGACTGACTGGCTCAGCGGGGCAGGGAATGGGGCAGGGGCCTGTCCCCTCTAGGGGGCACCGGCCCCGATCCGGCCCCAGGGCAGGGACTGGCTGGCTCAGGGGGGCAGGGAATGGGGCAGGGGCCTGTCCCCTCTAGGGGGCGCCGGCTCCCACCCAGCCCCAGGGCAGGGACTGGCTGGCTCAGGGGGGCGGGGAATGGGGCAGGGGCCTGTCCCCTCTAGGGGGCGCCGGCTCCCCCCCGGCCCCAGGGCAGGGACTGGGGCTCAGGGGGGCAGCGAATGGGGCAGGGGCCTGTCCCCTCTAGGGGGCGCCGGCTCCCACCCGGCCCCAGGGCAGGGACTGGGGCTCAGGGGGGCAGGGAACAGGCCCCCTCTGGCTTGTGACGCTGCGTTGCCGTGAGGGCCTGTGCCCTGCAGGGGGCGCCGGTGAGTCGTTAACCCCTTTCTCCCCAGGCTCCCGGCGCCCTGGTGCTGGTGCAGGAGCCCGTGGCGGGGGGGCTGCTGCAGCGGCTGAGGACGCGGCTGGGGAAGCTGCGTGTGGGGGACCCGCTGGACAAGGCCATGGACGGGGGGGCCCTGGCGGACGACGCCCAGCGGGGCACCATAGAGACCTGCGTGGAGGAGGCCCGGGCAGAGGGGGCTGAGGTGAGGGGCTGGGTCTAGTGGGTAGAGGGGGGTGAGGTGGAGGCTGGGAGCCCGGACTCCTGGGTTCTCTCCCTGACTCTGGGAGGGGAGTGGGGTCTAGTGGTTAGAGTGCGGGGGGGTGGGAGCCAGGACTCCTGGGTTCTCTCCCTGGCTCCGGGAGGGGAGAGGGGTCTAGTGGTTAGAGTGCGGGGGGGGGGAGCCAGGACTCCTGGGTTCTCTCCCCGGCTCTGGGAGGGGAGTGGGGTCTAATGGTTAGAGTGCGGGGGGGTGGGAGCCCGGACTCCTGGGTTCTCTCCCCGGCTCCGGGAGGGGAGTGAGGTCTAGTGGTTAGAGTGGGGGAGGAGCCCGGACTCCTGGGTTCTCTCCCCGGCTCCGGGACGGGAGTGTCTGTCTCTGGGGCTCATGGGCTGCTGTCTCCCCACTCGCAGATCTTCCAGGCGTGGGCAGCGCTCCCGGCCCGAGGGCCCTTCTACCCCCCGACTCTGATCACCGGAGTGGCCAGCACCTCGCGCTGCGTCCGGGAGCAGGTAGGGGGCGCCCTCCCCCCGCCGGGGGGCCAACCCGGCTCCCTCCGCCTGCCGGCTGGGCCATGCCTGGGGAAGTGGTGACCTCTGGTGGTCGTGGTCAGAATTGCAGTTCTCTGCTTTTCCTCTGATTTCCCCCCAGCGCCCTCTGCTGGCCCCACCCTGCAGCCCAGCGCCCCCTGCTGAGCCCCCGCAGCCCAGCGCCCCCTGCTGGCCCCCACCCGCTCCCCGCAGCCCGGCGCCCCCTGCTGAGCCCCCGCAGCCCGGCGCCCCCTGCTGGCCCCCACCCGCTCCCCGCAGCCTGGCGCCCCCTGCTGAGCCCCTGCCCCACAGCCCAGCGCCCCCTGCCGAGCCCCCCGCAGCCCAGCGCCCCCTGCTGGCCCCCACCTGCTCCCCTCAGCCCAGCGCCCCCTGCTGGCCCCCCACTTTTTTTTTTTTTTTTCATGCTGTTGAAGGCCCCCTCTCCCTATTCCCAGCATCCCCAGCTGTTCCCCGCCCCGCTCCCCACAGCCCAGCGCCCCCTGCTGGCCCCCTGCAGCCCCACGCCCCCTTCCTCCCAAGACTTCTCTTGTCCTGTGCTGCAGCTCCTCGGGCCGGTGCTGGTGGTACTGCCCTTCCGGACCGCCAAGGAGGCCGTGGCGCTGGGGAACAACCGCCCCTCCGGGCTGGCAGCCAGCGTATGGACCGAGAACCTGCCCCTGGCCATGGAGGTGGCGCAAAGGTTAGTTCTGAGCCCACAGTCCCGCTCCAGGATCCGGCTCCCCCTGCCCCACCCCATGAATCCGCTCCCAGAGCCGCAGGGATCCGGTTCAGGTTTCCACCCACCTGCCAAGGAAACTCCCGTCCCAGGGCCACAGGTCCCTCCCAGGGCCTGTCCGTCCACCCCACTTCGTTACGCTCGAATCTCCGGGGCCCCAGCGCCCCCAGTTTCACTAGCGGCCCGTCCGTTCGACCCCCGCCCGGGCGCTCGTCCCCGTAGTGAAACCGAAGCGAAGTTTATTGGCCGCAGCCGAAGACGAAGATTCACGGAGAAGCCGGCGCGCGGCCTGGGAGGATCCGCTTTGTATTTGGGTATCGCTTAGACGCGCGACGTCCGTGGCGGGTTGATTTTTAATTCACTCTCACGGGCAGACTTATGGGGTTTAAGTGGGTTTTGGGGGGTTTCTCTTTGGCCGGATTGACACCTTCCCAGTCGCGGTGGGGGGGGGGCGGTCACCGGCCGATCGGTAATTAACGCCCCCGCCGCCGCTGAGATCCAAAGAGTTTGAGTCTGAGCACAGGAGGCAGCGCGGGTGACAGGCTGCAGCGGAAGCAGGCTCCCCCCGCGGGGGTTTTCACACGCGGCCTGGCCCTGCGCTTCGACTGCTCTCGGTGGAAATGTATTTTCCGTGGCTTGGGGCGTGCGGTCGGCGTTTGCAGATGAAAAATCCCTCCTCCCCCGCCCGCCCGCGCTTTCCTCCCGGCTCAGGAGCGATTTCGCCCCCCAAGGGTCGGTCCGGGCCAGCCGGGAGGAAAGAGATCCTTGGCCGGCCGGCCAGAGGGGTGTTCCCTGGGGCAGATCCGTGCGAGAAAGCGCCAGTCGGGATTTCGGAATTGCTCCGGATGGAGAATCCCCCGCGAGCCTGGGGAAATTGTGCCCGGGGTTAATCACGGTCTGACTGTGTCGCTCCCAGCTGCTGGCCCCGGTTCTGCTCGGCCGACAAGCCCGTTGGTTTGGTTTCTGAGCTTCCGTTCGCCCCGCTCGGGCCCCGGCGTTTTCTCGGTCTCCCAAGACGAGCGGCGAGTTTGGCGCGTTCTGCCAGGCCCCCTGCGGCGGGGTGGGGGGCGGATCTCGCCGGGGAAACGTGCCCATTTGTCACTGTGGCCAGGCTGGGGGCCCTGGGCTCTGACACCCTGTCATGGACTCACAGATCGTGCCCACTCGTGGCCCCGTGCGGTCCGTGGGGGTGTGTGTGCCCCCTTCAGTGCGACAGCCCTTCTCGGGAGGCCGCTCTCCCCCGGGGTCCGGCCCCTCCACCTCCTGGAGCCGCCCCTCTTTGAGCCTCAGCGCGTCCGTCTCTGCCGTGGGCCCCTCGGGGAGTCCCCTCGCTACGGACCCCTGGGGCCTCCTCCCCCCGAAGGGGCCGATGCCCCCCCGCCCCCCCCTGCTCTCTAGCCCGGAGCGACTCCGCCAGCGTAACACAGGAGGGTTATTGAGCGTTGAACCCAGCACAGGAAACTCTCCAGCCTCAGGCCTGGCCCCCCTCAGCCCAGCACGTCCCAGTCCCCCTGCAGCCAGGGGGGCTCTGCCTGCCCCCCCCTCCAGCCCCGAGCCCCCCTGCTTCCCAGCTGGGCATCTGAGACCCCCGGCCCCAAGCCCCCCTCTGTCCATTGTCTTCTCTCCAGGGAAACAGGGTCTCCTGGGCTCCTCTCCCCTCCCGTCCTCTGGCCCCTCTGGCCGGACCCGGCTGGTCAGGTCACCGGGGTCCTGTCCCCGCAGCCCATTGTCCTCCCCCCCCGGCCAGAACCGGCTGCGACTCCTGAGCTGGGTCTCCGGGGCACCAGGGCACCAGTCGCTGGGGTCTCCATCCTCCAGGCCAGCGGCCGGGGTCCCGAGTTCCCTCTCCGGCCTCCGTACCCACAAACTCCCTCCCCCTCCCCTCGTTAACCCGTAACACCCGGGGACACTGAGCCCCACCCCCTCGGCCTGGAACCCCCTGGGAAACACAGAAAACCAAGGAACCCCCCCACTTCGTCACACCCCCCCCCCGATCTCGCTCTCTGTCGCAGCCTGCAGGTCGGCACCGTCTGGATCAACGGGCAGAACCTGTGTGACGCGGCCGCGGGCGTCGGGGGAACCAAGGAGAGCGGGAACGGCCGGGACGGAGGCAAGGAGGTACGTGGGGCCGGGCCGGGAAGGGGGGCGTATCCGGCTGGGGGGCCTGTGGGGCTGATTTGTCCCTCCCTTCCCCCTCCCAGGGTCTGTATGAGTACGTCAGACCGAGCTGGCAGAGCCGGCCCCGGCCCGGCCCCGCAGAACTGGACTACAAATCTTTTGCTGCGTCCTCTGGAGCCGACCCGCCCCCCGTTCCCGGGCGCAGCGGGGTCGCCCGCCCCGAACTGGAGGAAAACATGCCAAGGTACTAACGACTCCTGGTCCCCCAGAGCTGGCACCCCTCGCCCGGCACTGGGACGCGGCCCCTCTGGGGTGGGGCGCGGGGGCGGGGTACACGGGGACCCCTCGTCCGGCGCTGGGACGCGGCCCCTCTGGGGAGGAGTGTGGGGGCGGGGTACACGGGGACCCTTCACCCGGTGTTGGGACGCAGCCCCTCTGGGGTGGGGCACGGGGGCTGGGTACACGGGGACCCCTTGCCCGGCGCTGGGATGCGGCTGGCTCTGGGGTGGGGCACGGGGGCTGGGTACGCGGGGACCCCTTACCCGGTGCTGGGACGTGACCCCTCTGGGGTGGGGCGTGGGGGATGGGTACACAGGGACCCCTTGCCTGGCACTGGGATGCGGCTGGCTCTGGGGTGGGGCGTGGGGGGCTCGTTATACAGGGATCCCTCGCCCGGTGCTGGGATGCGGCCCCTCTGGGGTGGAGTGTGGGGGCGGGGTACACGGGGACCCCTCACCCGGTGCTGGGATGCAGCCCCTTTGAGGTGGGGCCCGGGGGCTGGGTACACGGGGACCCCTTGCCTGGCGCTGGGATGCGGCTGGCTCTGGGGTAGAGCGCGGGGGGCTCGTTATATGGGGACCCCATGCCCGGTGCTGGGATGCAGCCCCTCTGGGGTGGGGCGCGGGGGCTGGGTATCCGGAAGCCTACATTTTTCCATCCACGTGTGGAATGAATTTTGTTCTGTGCAGCACCAATAGGGAGGTGACATGCGGCTGTGCACCGTCACCTCCATACTTTCGGGCCCCCCTTATCCCCCCGAGAGCTCCCAGCGTCCTACAACTCGCCCCTAGCTGGGTCTCTGGGAAGCTCTGTCTTCGGGTGACGTCTGCAGCACCTATCAGTTCATTCCTCCACCCTCCTTCCACGGGGATGACATGCAGCCACCTCTGGGGAGGGAAAGCAGCAGCCGGCTAGCACAGAGAGCCCGGTGCAGTCGTTTGGAAAGCGACAGGGAATTTTGGATCGGAAGAATCTTTTCCTCTTATGCCAAATCCTGGCGCTATTTAATATTCAACCGGGGCTTTCAAAGTCTGTGAAGGTAAAATAGATAATACAGCCCCATTAGAAACCCAAGGGAACGTTTCTTTCTAAATCAAGATACTAAGGGTCAAAATAATTGTAAAAAAACTCAGCTTCCCTCCCCTTCTATTAACAAGACGAAGCACTTTAAAGGCCCCGTCGATTATTCGTGTTTTCCGCTGGCTTAGCTTGGGCGATGAGTCAGGTTCACCTTTGGAGTCCGCTGCCTGCACACAATTGTTCCAGTGTCTCGGTTATGACAGTGAAACTCAGAAGTCGGTGCGTTTACCCCACACTCTCCGAACACGTGGGCTCGGGCAAACTTTCACCGGCCGCGGCGTTTTTCTCACGCTCCTTTCCGTGAGAAATACTCGGCAGGGCGAGGTCTCTAGATAAACCCCGTGCCCTGCTGCCTGGGACGACGTGGGAATGTTCTTCATGTGTTCTCGGCATGCTGGGCGGGTGCCTCAGTTTCCCCTATGCAGTTCTTAGGATCCAGGGGGTGGGATAAGGGGGGGTGGTTGTTGCAGAGCCCTAGGCAGGTGTGATGGTGTCTGCACAGAGAAGGGCCGACACCCTGTCTCCTGGGCCCCTCCCCTGCACGGTGCCAACTGAAGGGGCTGGAGAACAAAGGGATCAGGTGGCCTCCTGGCCGGGGAAAGAGACAAAGGCCAGAAGAGGTGGCTGGGGAGTTTCAGTTTGGAGCTGGCTGGGGAGATGGGGGGGCAGAACCGGGGTCTGGGCTCCCCACCCCCCCAAGAGGGACCTGACTGAGGGGTCCTGTTCTCGGTACCCACAAGCTCTGTTTTGGGCTGTTCCTGTCGGCTAATAAACCTTATGTGTCACTGGCTGGCAGAGAGTCAGGGTGAATCGTAGGAAGTGGGGGCTGCGGGGCCCTGACTCCCCCCCCATCCTTGGTGACGCTGCCCATGAAAAACTTTGCAAACACGGTGAGGGGGAGTTTAAATCCACCGCGGGGGATGGTCGTCGTTGGAAATCAGACACAGGCGTTTCCGTTTTGGTCATTTCCATTTCAAACACAAATGGAAAAGCCAACGTTAGCGCTTTGCCTTGGGAAATCTCAAAGGGTTTTACAGCATTATTCCCGTCTGGGAAATGGGGAAACTGAGGCACGGTGTGGGGTGAGGTGACTTCCCCAGGCCACGCAGGCAGAGCTGGGGAAAGACCCACAGTCTCCTGGTTCCCCAGGCTCCCCCAGCTCTGGGGCTGTGGCCGGGAGAGAGAGAACTCCCGTCCCTGCTGCAGCCCCAGGGCTGGGGCTGGGGGAGAGGCGTCTCTCCCCCCCTATAGCCCAAGTTCCCCCGAAGCCCCATCACTGTCCCCCCACCTCACCCCACTGCTCCCGCCCACCCGACACATCCTCCGCACTCACCCGTGTGCGGGCCTGCACCTTAGAGGGAACATGGACACGGACCCCTCGTCCGGTGCCGAAATGCGGCCCCTCTGGGGTGGGACGTGGGGGCTTTCCAATGAGCGTGAGGGTTCAGGGCTCGCCTCGCCCCCCCTTGTGTCTCTGCAGGGTGGACAGGACCTACAAGCTGTACTACGGAGGAGCTCAGAAGCGACCCGAGGGAATGGCCTCGCTCCCCGTCCTCGACCCCGCCGGCAACGTGCTGGCGTACGTGGCGGACGGCAGCGCCAAGGATATCCGCAACGCCGTGGAGGCCGCTCACAAGGCCGCGCCGGGGTGAGGTGGGGAGCAGCTCAGGACGGCTGGGTTCTCTCCCCGGCTCTGGGAGGGGGGAGTGGGGTCTAGTGGTGAGAGCAGGGTAGGGCTGGGAGCCAGGACTCCTGGGTTCTCTCCCTGGCTCTGGGAGGGGAGTGGGGACTAGTGGTGGGAGCTGGGACTCCTGGGTTCTATCCCCGGCTTTGCCTCTGAACTCACGGTTTACCCTTCGTGCCTCAGTTTCCCCGTGTACCGAGCGAGGTCGCTGCTCGCCGTATGAGGCCTGGCTGCACTTTGGGGCCCTCTCTGAGTTCCCAGGCCAGGTGGTGCCAGCCTGGAGCAAAAGTGTCACCCACTTTCTGGCCCGCTGCCAGGTGCAGATAAACAACCCCCCTCCCTCCCCGCTCCTTGGCCTCGCCTCTCTTATCTCTCCCTCAGCAGCGCAGGCGGCCAGAGTCCCAGAGAGCCCCTGGCTTATCGCGGCTGGACCCGCCCGGCATCTCGCGCTACTGGGAATGGTTTGCTCCTCGGGGAGCCCTGCCAGGTGGCAGGGAGCCAGGGGACGGCCGGGGGGGGTGTGTGTGTCCCATAGAGCTGAGATCTGATCAAACTGGGGGAGAACATTTTTTGCCTAAATTTTCCAGGGAAAATGACAATTTTCTTGTTTGGGGCTAAAGCTGAAGAACTTGGGGCGGTTTTGGCCCCAAACTGGACGGTCTTGGCCCCCTCCCATGATGAGAATAGATTTAGATCCAGAACTGCTGCTGCTCGGCCTTGTGGGAGCCCCTGGCTGTGGGGCATCATGGGAGTGGTAGTTCAGAGAGCTCCTGTTCCCAATTTTCTCTCTAGGCCAGAATATGTTTCCCATGATGCACCACAATCTCCCCCCTTGGACAGAGGAGGCAGTTGCATCATGGGAGCCCAAACCCATGGTGCATCATGGTCCCATTTTTCTTTCTAGCCTGGGCTTTGTGGCTAAACTACATCTCCCATGATGCACCATAGGCTCCCTTCTTGGTGAATGGAGGAGACTCATAGGCGTCCCCTGGCTGCAGTGCATCATGGGAGTTGTAGTTCATATGCCCCATGTTCCTCTAGGGGTTCCTCGGCTGGACTGCATCTCCCCATCACGTGCCTCAGTTTTCCTCCCTGTCTGAGATGCTGCAGTGCTTCATGGGAGTTGTAGTTCAGTGATTCTCATCCATTGGCCGCACATCACCTCCCATGATGCACCACGGCTCGCCCTGGTCTGGGAGCGGGTTGCGTAATGGGAACCCCTGGCTGTGGTTAGGGACACCAACTTTCTATTGGCACAAAATTGAACACTCAGAGGCCCCGCCCCTTCCCAGAGGCCCCGCCCCCGCTCACTCCAGTCCCCCTCCCTTAGTGGCTCACTCTCCCTCACTCACTTTCACTGGGTTGGGGGGCGGGAGGGGGTGAGGGCTGTAAATGGGGGTGCGGGCTCCGGGGTGGGGCCAGGAATCATAGAAGATCAGGGTTGGACGGGACCTCGGGAGGTTCTAGTCCAACCCCCTGCTCAGAGCAGGACCAACCCCAACGAAATCATCCCAGCCAGGGCTTTGTCAAGCCTGACCTTAAACACCTCTAAGGAAGGAGATTCCACCACCTCCCTAGGGAACCCATCCCAGCGCTTCACCACCCTCCTAGGGAAAAAGTTTTTCCTAATATCCAACCTAGACCTCCCCCTCTGCAACTTGAGCCCATTGCTCCTTGTTCTGTCATCTGCCACCACTGAGAACAGTCTAGATCCAGCCTCTTTGGACCCCCCCTTTCAGGTAGTTGAAAGCAGCTACCAAATCCCCCCTCACTCTTCTCTTCTGCAGACTAAACAATCCCAGTTCCCTCAGCCTCTCCTCGTAAGTCATGTGCTCCAGCCCCCATTTTTGTTGCCCTCCACTGGACTCTCTCCAATTTGTCCACATGCTTCTTGTCGTGTGGGGCCCAAAACTGGACACAGTATCCAGATGAGGCCTCACCAATGTCGAATAGAGGGGAATGATCACGTCCCTCGATCTGCTGGCAGTGCCCCGCCCGCTACTTATACAGGCCGTTGGCCTTCTTGGCAACAAGGGCTCCCTGCTGACTCATATCGAGCTTCTCGGCCACTGTAACCCCAGGTCCTTTTCCGCAGAAATGAGCGGTTCAGGGTGCAGGAGGGGGATCCGCGCTGGGGCAGGGAGTTGGGGTGCAGGAGGGGGTGAGGGCTCCAGCTGTGGGTGCGGGCTCTGGGGTGGACCTGGGGGTGAGGGGTGCAGGAGGGAGTGAGGGCTCTGGGTTTGGTGAGGGCTCAGGGTTGGGCTGCAGAAGGGGGTGCGGGCTCTGGGCCGGGGCCAGGGATGAGGGGTTTGGGGTGCAGGAGGGGGCTCCAGGCTTGGGGGTGGGGTAGAGGGGTTCAGGCTGGGGGAGGGGGCTCGGGGCTGGGGCAGAGAGTTGGGGTGCGGGAGGGGGTGCGGGCTGGTGCCAGCGATGAGGGATTTGGGGTGCAGGAGGAGGCTCTGGGTTTGGAGGGGCTCAGAGCTGGGGGTCGGGCTGCAGAAGGGAGTACGGGCTCTGGGCTGGGGCCAGGGCTGAGGGGTTTGGGGTGCAGGAGGGGGCTCCAGGCTTGGGGGTGGGGCAGAGAGGTTCAGGCTGTGGGAGGGGGCTCTGGGCTGGGGCAGGGGTTGGGATGCGGGAGGGGGTGCGGGCTCTGGGCTGGGGCCAGGGCAGAGGGGTTCGGGGTGCAGGAGGGGGCTCCAGGCTTGGGGGTGGGGCAGAGGGGTTCAGGCTGTGGGAGGGGGCTCTGGGCTGGGGCAGGGGTGGGGATGCGGGAGGGGGTGCAGGCTCTGGGATGGGGCCAGGGCAGAGGGGTTCGGGGTGCAGGAGGGCGCTCTGGGTTTGGAGGGGCTCAGAGCTGGGGGTTGGAGTTCGTGGTTGGGGCACAGGCTTCCCTCGGGCGGCTCCCGGTCAGTGGCTCCCAGCTCCCCTTGGCCGGTGCTCAGGGCGCAGGCAGCGCACGGAGCCCCGTGGCCCCCCCGCCCAGGAGCCGGACCTGCTGGCCGCTTCCGGGGCGCAGCGCGGGGCCAGGGCAGGTAGGGACTCGCCTGCCTTAGCCCTGCGGTGCAGCTGACCTCAACCAGACAGCCGTGGTGCATCATGGGAGTTGTAGTTCAGGCACCCCCTGCTCCAGTCTGTTCTCCAGGGCGGGCAGGCTCCCGTCCTGGACTACAACCCCCCCCCCCCAGCAGGGAGCCGCGCCCCCGAAGACCCCCACCCGCTCTGACCTGCGGGGAGTTCCCTTCCTAGCCCTGGTTTGCAGCAGCCCCCCAGTGCACAGGGCCGTGCCCAGCAATGCTGAGTGACAGCCCCTGAAATCCGGGGGGGGGGGCTCGGACGGGGGCGTTCGGGATCCGCCCTCGGGTCTGGGGGGGGAAAGCGGGGCCAGGAGGAGGGTGCAGCAGCCGGGTCCAGAGAGGAGCCCAGAGGCACTTACGTTTTATGGCTTTATTGCCTGGGGGTTGATTGGCGTAATCTGATCGGGGCTGGGGGGGCAGCTCCCGGGCTGAGCCTTGTCCACCAATCAGATCCAGAGGGGCCCTGGGGTGGGGGCTGATCCCTTGGGGGAGGGGCAAAGCACTGTTAGGATGGGAATCAACTCTGCAGGCTACTGGGTTAGAGTGGGGGTGGGGCTGGGAGCCAGGACTCCTGGGTTGTATCCCGGCTCTGGGAGGGGAGTGAGGGCTGGTGGTTAGAGCAGGGGGAGGGGGGCTGGGAGCCAGTACTCCTGGGTTCTCTCCCTGGCTCTGGGAGGGGAGTGAGGTCTAGTGGTTAGAGCGGGGGGCGTGGCTGGGAGCCAGGACTCCTGGGTTCTATCCCGGCTCCGTCTCTCTCCCGGCAGGTGGGGGAAGCGGGCGGCCCACGCCCGGGCGCAGGTGCTGTACTACGTGGCGGAGAACCTGGAGCTGCGGCGGGAGGAGGTGGCGTCCCGGCTGGGGGCGCTGACGGGGGCCCCCCCCGAGGAGGCACAGCGGGAGGTGGACCTGGGCCTGGAGCGCCTCTTCCACTGGGCGGCCTTGTGCGATAAATCCGGGGGCGCCGTGCAGGTGGGCCCCAGGGCTCCCCCTGCGGACACGGGGCCGCCCGAGATGCGGGTGGGGAACGCCGGGGGGTGCAGTGGGTTCGGAAGTGGGGGGAGGGGCGGGGCTCGGAGAGGTGAAGGACGGAGGGGCGGGAACAGGGGAAGGGGTTGGAGGGGGTCTAAGGTTGGGAGTGGACCCAGGAGGGGGCAGGACATGTGGGGTGGGAATGGGGGTGGGGGCAGGTGAGGGAATCTGGGGGGAGGAGCTCTGCCCGCAGGCTGAACAGAGCAGCAGGTGCCTGGGGGTGGGGTTTACTTTGTCGCGAGGGCTGGAAGTGGGGAGGGGGGGGCCCCCGGCATCATCCCTCTGGTTCTTCCCCTCCCCCAGGAAACCCCCCTGCACGGCACCACCCTGCAGCTCCGCCAGCCCCTGGGCGTCGTGGGGGTCGCCTGCCCGGACGAGCAGCCCCTGCTCAGCTTCCTCAGCCTGCTGGCCCCCGCCGTGGCCCGGGGAAATGCCGTGGTGATGGTCCCGAGCCCACGCTACCCGCTGCCCGCCCTGGACCTCTGCCAGGTACCCCCCCCGGAGTCTGCTAGCCCCTCCCCCCGCGTGCCTCAGTTTCCCCATGCCACCCTAGGGAGGACATGGCTGTTGAGAGATGGAAAAGTAGCTACTGGGAGCATATGGGCCACTGGACTCTGAGACCCTCTGCCTGGGGAGCGAACCCAGGAGTCCTGGCTCCCAGCCCCCACTGCTCTAACCACTAGCCCCCACTCCCCTCCCAGAGCCGGGGAGAGAACTCAGGAGTCCTGGCTCCCAGCCCACCTGCTCTAACCACTAGCCCCCACTCTCCTCTCAGTGCCGAGAGCAGTAACCATATCTCCGTTGGCGCCGGCTCCTGTCCCACCCCCTCTGTGCTGCCCCCACTGGGAGCAACCCCACATGCCAATTGGGGCTTACGTTGCGTGAAACGGCCCCATCCCCTCCCCCACCTGAGATTGGGGTCCCCATTGGGCCGGGCGCTGCACTGACCCCTCGCCTCACCCGATCTCAAGGTGTTACCCCCATGCCCGTGCAGAGCCCTGCGCGGCTACGTTGGGACCCGCGTCCGATCCGCAAACACGGCCCGTGGCCGTCCACCGATTTGCCAGGCTCCACCCGTGTCCCGTGTCTCGGTACCTAGAACGGATCGACACTGAGAAGGCCGCGCTCAGGGCAGACTGCAAGCAGGGTAGCTGCCCCCCCAAAACCTGGTGGTTTACAACCAGGAACACGCATCTCTGGAGGCCTCGGCTGGTTCACAAGAAGCCGTTAGGCATCTCCAGCCCGATTCACCATCCGCACGGCGGGTTTTTAGAGTGCGAAGTTACTAAAAACCCAATTCCCCATGCGCAAGGTTTTACCGATCCCCGAGGATCGCCCGCCCGCCCGCCCGGTCCACATCCCTCCAGCTCTCACCCAAACATCCCGCCGGCCGCCGGCCCAGCTAGCGAAGGGTTTATTCGGAAGAAAACAGAAAAGTGGAACGTTACTAACGAGGGGAAAGAACCATGCAGGTTACGAGCGGTTTCGCGTCCTTAACGCCGAGTCGTCGCAGTCTCCGGGTGGGCACAAGCGTCTCTCTGGGACGCTCCCACCCGGCTAGAAGCCAAGGGGGCAGCGTGGGGGGGCCTGCCAAGCAACCCCTTGGAGACCCCAGGCCCCTGCCTTTGGCTCCTCCCCGGGCACAAGTCAGAGGTGGCCGGATCGGGCCGGCGGTTTCTCTTTTGTCGCTGCCCCGGGCGGCACAGCCCCGTTCGGTGTCTAGCCAGTCGATTGCCTCGTTACACTCATTGGCGTAAGGCGGAGGTCCCCAGAGTGTGGGGCGTCCCCCCCACCCGGGCAGGGGGGCATGAAGGAACAGCCGGCGGGGCCCGGGTTAGCCCGCATGGGGGCGGGGAGGAAGTACCACCCAGCCCCCAGCCGTGGCCCCGGCTCCCGCCCCCACACCTGGCCCGAGCCCAGCTGCAGCTCCGCCCCCTGGCCACAGCCCCAGACTCACCCCCAGACTCGGGCCCTTTACCCCTGCTCCCCCCGTCCCCCGAGTCACGGCCCCGGCTCTGGGGGGGGCGCGGACATGGGTAAGGGGGAGGCACCCTCTAAAGCAGGGGCAGGCAACCTATGGCACGTGTGCCGAAGGCGGCACCCGAGCTGATTTCAGTGGCACTCACGCTGCCTGGGTCCTGGACCGGGGGGCTCTGCATTTTAATTTAATTTTAAATGAAGCTTCTTAAACATTTTTAAAAACCGGATTTACTTTCCATCCAACAATAGTTTGGCTCTGTATCATAGACTTACAGAAAGAGACCTTCGAAAAACATTAACATGTATGACCGGCGCGCGAAACCTTAAATCAGAATAAACGAAGACTCGGCACAGCCCTGCTGAAAGGCTGCCAACCCCTGCTCTAAAGTTTGGGGGCCGGGCTGAGCCGGTCGTTTGTTAGAACGGGGCTCGTTAAGCGACGGTCAGAGCAGTCTCATATCTTTGATCTTATGGCTGAGGACAGTCCCACGCGCAATCTGCAGGCCATTAAGCCATGAAAGGGACTTCGCACCCACCAGCTGACTTGGTAAACGTCTCCCGGGATCTCGGTAACCCCAGACGCGCTCGGCGTCGGCGCGTCGATTCTTCGCAATACGGGGAAGCCGGTTCGCAATTGTTCGCCGGCCGCACCGCAGAGTTAGGGCCCTGCCAACGTCCCGGCTGGTTTTGGTCCGTTTCACGGTCGTTGGATTTTTCGCAGCGTCTGTTGGACGGTTTCAGATCTTTCCCTCTGAAATCTCACGGTGGTAGCACTGGCCGCGGGCGGGGCAGAGACCCCAAAAAAGGTGGAGTGTCCGCAAGGCTATTTTGGGGGGGGTCACCGTATTGCCCCCCTTACTTCTGCCCTGCTGCCTTCAGAGCTGGGTGTCTGGCCGGCTGCCGCGAGAGGTTCCCGTGGGTGGGTTTGACCCGGCTCTGGGAGCCGTCCGTGCAGAAGGAAAGAAAATCCTGCCCCTCCGCAGCCCGGCTGGGACTAGCCGCCAGAGCCCATTAGGAGCCCCCCAGCCAGCAGCCGCCGCTCGTGAAATCTGGTCTCCCCTACGCCAGCCAGATGCCCCGTGGGGGGGTGAGATTTCACGATCCAGGATGTGTTTTTCACAGCTGTGATTTTGGTAGAGCCGGTTGTTAGTCACCCTGCACGGAGCAGCTTTAACGCTTCCACGCCCACTGGGCAGCGCTGCAAAGTGACAGGGAAACTGAGTCACACATCGGGGGGGGGGCCCTCCGAACACGGCAGCAGCGTCCCGCGCACAAAGCCCAGCTCCCGGCCGGCGTGACCTCAGGGGGCAGCGGAAGTGGAGCGTTTCTGTTGGCTTCGTCGTTCAGGAGCCCGTTAATTACCTGCCCGAGTCGCTTGTTTCTGCTGTCAGTGGGTCCCATCTCTGGTTCCCTGTCCCTGACCTACGCAACCAGCTCCCTGTGACAGGAGAGAACCCAGGAGTCCTGGCTCCCAACTCCCCCCCTGCTCTAAGCACTAGACCCCACTCCCCTCCCCAGGAGAGAACCCGGGAGTCCTGGCTCCCCGCCCCCGCTGGTTCCGGCTGCTAATAGGGCCCATCTGCTTCCTCCCCCACTCAGATCTTCGACACCTCGGACGTCCCCGGCGGGGTGGTGAATATTGTGACGGGGAATCGGGACCATCTGAGCCGGACGCTGGCCCAGCACCAGGATGTTCAGGCCATGTGGTACTTTGGGTCTCCGGAGGTGAGAGAGGTTCTGCCCCCACCACGTGCCCCCCTGAGCCAGCCAGTCCCTGCCCTGGGGCCGGATGGGAGCTGGTGCCCCCTAGAGGGGACAGGCCCCTGCCCCATTCCCAGCCCCCCTGAGCCAGCCAGTCCCTGCCCTGGGGCCGGATGGGAGCTGGTGCCCCCTAGAGGGGACAGGCCCCTGCCCCATTCCCTGCCCCCCTCAGCCAGCCAGTCCCCGCCCTGGGGCCGGATGGGAGCTGGTGCCCCCTAGAGGGGACAGGCCCCTGCCCCATTCCCAGCCCCCCTGAGCCAGCCAGTCCCCGCCCTGGGGCCGGATTGGGGCCAGCGCCCCCCAGAGGGGACAGGCCCCACCTCCTGCTTCCTCTTCTAACCCTTTCTCTCCCACAGGGCTCCCAATTTGTGGAATGGGCCTCGGCCGGTAACCTGAAGCGGACCTGGGTGAGCCACGGGGTCCCCCGGCGGTGGGAGGACCCGGCCCAGGGGGCAGGCGAGGAGTTTCTGTGCCAGGCCACCCAGTGTAAGAACGTCTGGATCCCCATGGGGGAGATCTTTGCCAACTGAAGCCG
>ML128485.1:83751-97244 GCA_003846335.1 Cuora mccordi
ACACACACACACACACACACACACACACACACACACACACACACACAGTCTCATAGTTCCCAGCCTGTCGTAGCTCGAGTCAATCTAATGGCCAGTTAGACTGAGCACGTGGGAGGAGCTGGGCTCCTTCGGTCGCGAGCCGATGCTCTGAGGCTTTGCAGGCCTGACCGGGGCCGTCCAGAGGGGGGAGCAAGTGGGGCAATTTGCCCCGGGCCCCTCAGGGGCCCTCACGAGAGTTTTTTGGGGGCCCTGGAGCGGGATCCTTTACTCGCTCCGGGGGCGCCGGAAAACTCTCGCAGGGCCTCGGCTTCTGGAACTTCTTCCGCTCCGGGTCTTCGGTGGCAATTCGGCGGCGGGGGGGTCCTTCCACTCTGGGACCCGCCGCCCAAGTGGCCCGAAGACCCGCAGCGGGGGGGGTCCTTCTGCTCCGGGACCCGCCACCCAAATGGCCCGAAGACCCGCAGCGGGGGGGGTCCTTCTGCTCCGGGACCCGCCACCCAAATGGCCTGAAGACCCGCAGCGGGGGGGTTCTTCCGCTCCGGGACCCGCCACCAAAGTGCCCCGAAGACCCATGGCGGGGGGGTCCTTCCAATCCAGGACCCGCCGCCGAAGTGCCCCTGTCGCGGGGTGGCTACCCGCTCCTGCCCTTTGGGGCTTTAAAACAGCCCTGGGAAGGGGCTTTTTGGCAGGGCTGATTGGGGAAGTGGCTGCAGCTGGAAGCCACGCCCCAAACTGAGGAGCAGGGCCTTATAAAAGGCAGGGAAGCTAGGAGCCCAGACAGTCTCTCTCTACTTCCAGAGAGAGATGGGCCTAGCTGCTGGGGAATAGAGACCAGGTACCTGAGCGCAGCAGGGCTGGGGAAGGCTGAGGAGCCGGGGAGCTCCAGCCTAGAAAGCCCCAGGCTGCGGCCTAGCAGTGGGCCAATAGGTACTGTGGGTTGCAGAGGGCAGCCCAGGGGTAGGACAAAGCAGCAGGTCCAAACCCTCCTTGCCAGGGATGAGTTGGCTGAGACTGCAGTCTGCCCAGAGTGTGGGGCTAGACAATGACTGGCAGTAGCCATACACTGAGGCAAGGTAGGGATAGAGGGTGAGGGTTCCCTAAGGAGGGGAGACCAAGAGAGACGGGTGTTATTGCCAGGGGGCAGCACCCCAGAGAAAGGGGCACCGGGTCCAGGGAGGGACACGGGGGCCTGCGAACAGGGGGATCACCAGCCTGCCGAGGGCGCTCCAGGGCTGGACTGAGTGAAATTCCGAGACCAACCACCAGGAGGTGGCAGGGGTGAGTCGGCCCGTTCACAGCCCCGAAGACCCGTGGCGGGGGGGTCCTTCTGCCCCGGGACCCGCCGCCCAAGTGCCCCGAAGACCCATGGCGGGGGGGGTCCTTCCGCTCCGGGACCCGCCAGTGGCGCAGCCAGGTTCTAACATCAGGGGGAGCACACACATCAAAAAAGGCACCACCCGACATATCCGATTACACCTCTACCTCGCTATAACGCGACCTGATCTAACACCAAGTCGGCTATAACGGGACAAAGCAGCGCTCCGGGGGGCTGCGCCCGCACCCCGTGGGACAGCCCCTCTCCTCTCTCCTGAGGGGGCTGCTCTGCGATCTGCGGGCCCTGGAAGCAGGCAGCGGGGGGGGGGGGGCACAGTCTCCCGCATATGAGAGACAATCAGACAGAGGTGGGCAGGGTCTGTTGGGGGTTCGCATGGGGGAGGGGGGGGGGCTGCACTGGGAGACTCCAATGCAGCACCTGGCCATGCTGGCTCTGTGCATCAGGAGGCACTCGGGGGAAAAAGGAGGCAGCAAGAGAGAGAGAGGCCGAGGAGGAGGTGCCCTTCCCCTCCCAGCTGGGTCCGCGAGTCCCTGATCTCGCAGAGTCTCGGCGCTGCAGGCCCCCAGCCACTGGGCTGCAGCGCAAGAGGGGCTGATACAGAGAAGTCAGGACCAGTCAGAGCACTTCCCATGTCATCATGACACCTCAGTCCTGGAAAGCTGGGTGAGGTAATGGGGGTGGGATATATATCAAGGTGGGTGAGGTGATATATTTTATTGGACCAGCTTCGGTTGGTGAGAGAGATGAGCTTTGGCGCTTTCACAGGACGCTTCTTCAGGAAGGTCACGATGCTCTGGAACTGCTCCCCACAAAGCCACTCCCCACGGTTTCCAGGAAGAATCCCTGGTGCACCAGCCCTTCTCGTGGTCTTTGCCAGGGTCGAACTGCAGCCTCCTCCGCCCCTGGGACCGCTCCTGCAATCCCCAGGGGAACCCTGCTACTGCAAAAATCCTTCTCGCTCCCAGGGTCGAGCGGCCAGCGCCTCCGCCCCAGACACTGCTCGCTGCAGTCCTCAGGGGGACCCCGTTACTCCAACAGTCCTTCTCGCTGGTCACACACTCCCAGAGGTTAACCTCCCCCTGAAACCGTCCCTCTCTGAGCCTTCAGCACGCCTGGTCCTCATCATCCCCCCTTTGTTTTACTGCTCCCCAGTCACTTACTGCAAGCAGCGCCATTCACGGGGTGCAGTACATCCCACTGCTACCACCAGTTGTCACGGAGTCCCCGGGCAATGCTCTGGAACTGCTCCCCACCCAGCCAGTCAGGACTTTGGGGAGCCTCCTCTCCCTTGGAGCAGACTTGTTCAGGGCAAGAAGCTCACACGGCTTCACCTCCTGGGTCTCTCCTTGGTGTATTCAGCATCCTCTGCCCCTCCGTGCGCTTCCCACAGCGAGTCCGCCCAGGCGGGGTCCTGGGGGGGCCACAGGGTCCTGCCCCCTCACTCCGCAGTCAGACGTGACTCTCAGCCAGCCAGTAACACAGAGGTTTATTCGATGACAGGAACAGGGTCTAACACAGAGCTTGTAGGTACCGCGAACCAGACCCCTCGGCCGGGTCCATTCTGGGGAGCAGTGAGCCAGACCCCCACGTCTGCACTTCACTCCTCGTCCCCAGCCAGCTCCAGACTCACAACCCCTCCAGCCCCTCCTCCTCTGCTCAGCTCCTTCCCCGGGCCAGGAGGTCACCTGATCTCTTTGTCCTCCAGCATCCCCATGCAGGTGGGGAAGGGCCTGGCCATTAGTTGCCAGGCGACAGAGGGTCGACCAGAAACTGAGGCCCCCCCACAGTATTCAGAGAAAACATTAAGAACATTCCCAGTTTGTCACAAGGAAGAAGAAAAGACTCCGTGAAAGCTCCAAAGCTTGTCTGTCTCTCTCTCTCCCCCCAACAAAAGTTGCTCCAGTAAAAGATATCACCTCACCCACCTTGCGGCTCTAATTTCCTGGGAACAACAGGGCTACACCAACCCACCCTACAAAAATGCAAGATTCCCATGACCAGCACAGAGCGACCACCATCACACCAGGACACTATTGTCACGATTCATCTTAGCATAATGTCCTCATCACGCCAAGGAAGCAGCACTATCAGCACAATGAGATAAATACAGCCACATGTGACAACATTTCATTCCTCCTGCCCCAATAACAAAGAAGTTGGGGATCCCACAGCTGTGAAAATAACCATCCCAGGCTGCTGTGTTCTATGCTAAGTGGAGTGGGTTTGCCAATGCACATTCCTGAAATTCCTTTCCCCACTCCAATGCAAATGCTTGAAATTCCTTTGCCCACTCCTCATAATTTACCACCAGATGTCAGGGTAGAGCTCATCCTGACTCTGCTTACATCCTCCCCCCAGCCGAGAATTTGTCGTCCCGACAAATCACATTCCCTACTATACCAACTCACTGGTCCCCTCCAAAGGGCCTCAGATAGCCCACTTTAGCTTCCACAAACCTGTGTGCTAAATGTATCGGCTCCTCACTAGTCACCCCAGGTGCACCGTAAGTTAACCTTTTCACTGGTCTTATTACCCTGTCTCGCCTATTGAGAATTTCGGTTGCCGTGGTAGGGGGGACATCCGCTTGAGCGACGGATGGGGAGGTTTCCTGTGAGGTCCCCTCGGATACTGGCATAGGCCCCTGCATTTCTAGTTCTAACAGTGGAGGGTCGAAAGTGCTCAGGACATCCTCTACCTGTATGTCTCCACTGTCCAATAACCTGTGTGTGTCATCACACGGGGGTCCCACCAGTGGCTCAGGGGCAGGGGTGTCAGGAATGGGCCTAAATGCTTCTGCCATGGGGTTTAGGGCGGAAGAGGAGGTGCTCTCTTCTGATTCAGCTGATCGAGACTGAAGCCTTGTCTTCGTCCCAGGATACATCCTGGTTGCGTCTTCCTCCTCAGACTCACTCTCAGAGGTGCTGAGTAGGGGTAGGTTAGCTGCAGGGGGCCGGCTGCCCACGTTGGAAGGCGGCTTGGGTCCAGCACCTTCGTTCTGCCTTGTTGCCCTGTTGTGGCCCATCTCATAAGGGCTGCCCACCAATTCCCCCACCGGGAGCAAAAGGTTTCCATGCACGGTCTTTGGCTGCCCTGGACCCTCTTCAGGTTTGATCTTGTAGACCGGCAGGTCTCCTAGCTTTTCCATCACCGAGTAAGGTATTGCCTTCCATCTGTCAGCTATCTTGTGTTTGCCAGCAATACCCAAATTTTGCAGCAGGACTCTGTCCCCTGCCTGGAGCTCTTGCAGACATACCCTGGCATCATATCGATGTTTGTTGCGGTCTGCGTTCTTCCGAGCTGCAGATGCTGCTAAGTGATAAGCATCCCGCAGCTTTTCTCGTCGTCGGGATACATATTGCTGATGAGTTTCATAGCCATCTCCATCCTCGGATACGCCAAAGCACAGGTCTATGGGTAATCTTGGTTCTCGCCCAAACATCAAGAGATACGGGGTGACTCCCGTAGCGTCGTTCTTGGTGGCGTTGTAGGCGTGCACCAGAAATGCAACATGTTGGCTCCAGGTTGCTTTTTGCTCTGGCCACAAAGTCCCCAACATATCTAACAGGGTTCGGTTGAACCTCTCTGGCTGAGGGTCACCCTGCGGGTGATAAGGCGTTGTCCTCGACTTTTTAATCCCTGCTATTCTTAGCACCTCCTTTAGAAGGTGACTCTCAAAATCCCTCCCCTGATCCGAGTGTATCCGGGCTGGGAATCCATAAACTGAGAAATATTTTTCCCACAGTACTCGAGTGACAGTGGTGGCCTTCTGATCACGTGTGGGATATGCCTGCGCATATCGCGTGTAATGGTCGGTCACAACTAGAATGTTCCCAATATTCCTCTTGTCCACTTCTAAGGACAAGAAATCAATGCAAACCAGCTCCAGGGGTATGTTGCTGGTGATGTTCTTCAGATATGCAGCCCTCGTGGGCAGAGTTTTCCTTTGGACACATCGAGCGCAGGTTTCGCATTTTCTGCGAACATCTTCAGCCATCCGGGGCCAATAGAACCTACTGCGGGTAAGTTCCAGGGTCCTCTCCATCCCTAAATGTCCAAAGTCATCATGCAGGGCCCTCATGGCCAGGGCTCTGTACTCTTTCGGCAGCACTAGTTGAGTCCGTTGTTTTTGTAAAGGATCTGTGGTCACGCGGTGTAGCACTCCCTGAATCAGTTTTAGTTTGGTCCATTCTCTCAACAGTAGTTTGCTCTCTGGGTTGGGCGGGACAACCGCAGCCGGGTTTCGCCCCTCCCTTTTGGCAAGTAGTGTGTCACGAATGTCGGTATCTTGCAGCTGGGCTTCCTGCCAGTCAGCCGCATTGAGCACGGGCAAGGGAGATTGGTCCAATGCAATATAATTCACTGAAGCAGAAGGCAGCATTCAGGGGGCAGGCCCAGAGCTTCAGCAACGCATCCATGAAGGCTCTCATTGGACTCCGGCTCTCGGCGACTCACGCTGCAAATAGCTCTCACTCCATCTGTGGGTATCACAGCAACTTCAGGTGCCTGCGGACGCCTGGACAATGCATCTGCATCTACATTGCTTCTCCCGCATCAGTATTGAATGCTGAACTCATAGCTAGCCAAGGCAGCCACCCATCTCTGCCCTGTAGCATCCAACCTAGCACTTGTTAACACACAAGTCAGTGGGTTGTTGTCTGTCCACACCTGGAACTGAGCACCATACAAGTAGTCTCGAAATTTCTCCGTGATGGCCCATTTCAAGGCCAAGAACTCCAGCTTGTGGATGGGATAGCGAGTTTCACTGTCAGACAGTCCTCGGCTGGCGAAGGCTACAGGTTTGCGGGTGTCTTCCACTTCCTGATACAGGACTGCTCCCAGGCCCTCCAAGCTGGCATCAGTATGCAGGATAAACGGTTTGCTTGGATCAGCAAAGATTAGGATGGGAGCATGAGTTAGGCGAGTAATGATTTCCCGAAAAGCCCTCTCACATCTCTTATCCCACCGTGGCCCAAAGGGTTTGAAGGGACCATAGTGTCTCTGCACAGGAGGCTTCGGAGGCCTCCTCTTATTCCAAGTCTTAGATTTGTACTTGTTGCACTGGTATCCCCTGGTAAGATCATTCAGAGGTTTTACAATCGTGGCATAGTTCTTCACAAATCTGCGGTAGTAGCCACTAAATCCAAGAAAGCTCTTGAGCTCTCTGTAGTTGCTTGGACGTGGCCAGGTAGCGAGTGCTTCTATTTTATCGGGATCAGTACTCACACCCTCTTGGGACACGATGTGACCCACATACCTCACTGAGGTTTGGCAGAACTGGCCTTTGTCAATTGAAAGCTTCAAACCATATGCCTCCAACCTATCGAGCACTTGAAGAAGTCTTTCTTCATGTTCCTCCAAGGTTCTTCCAAACACAATCAGGTCATCCAAGTAAACTAACACTTGCAATAACTTCATGTCCCCCACGACTTTTTCCATAAGTCGTTGGAATGTGGCAGGGGCCCCAGAAATCCCTTGCGGCATGCGTTTGAACTGGTAGAACCCTGACGGGCAGATGAAGGCTGTCTTCTCCTTATCCTCTTCTCCCAGAGGGATTTGGTAGTATCCACTCCGAAGATCCAACACAGAGAACCACTGGCTACCCAGCAAACAGTCCAAGGCATCTTGTACTCTAGGCATGGTGTATTGATCAACTGTAGTGTGCCTGTTTAGAGTGCGGTAGTCAATACACATCCGGATTTTTCCACTCTTCTTACGAACGACCACAATGGGTGAGGCATAGGGGCTTCGGGACTCTGTAATGATACCAGCCGCGATCAGCTCTTGAAGATGATGGCGTACGTCTTCCATCTCAGAGAGGGCAATCCTCCTAGACCTCTCCCTGAAGGGTCGGGGATCTTGTAGCCTGATGTGGTGTTCCACTCCTTTGGCACATCCCACGTCCCACTCATGTAGTGAGAACACCTTGGATCTCTCGCAAAGCTTCTTCCTCAGGCGATCCTTCCACTCCTCAGACAGTGGGGAGTCCCCGAAGTCAAACTTCGCAGGATCTATCCTTGGAACTTCAGCTTCACACTGGGGTCTCATAATGCTTTCAGGCTCAAAGATATCTGCAATCTTCTGCCCGGGTTTTACAAACACATCACGGCGTGTTTCATTAGCAACCAGTATAGTCACCTCCTCCTGGGCTTCAGCAGGTAGGGTTATGACTCCACTGAGAACCAGCACTCCTTCTGGGAGCCCTCCCTCGGTTGGCTGCTCTGCCACAGCTAATGTTCCCTTACTGCCTTTTAGGCAGGTACTCCTGACAATCACCTCCTTTTCTGACATTGCAGGCACCACTAAAGGGACCGGGCCCGCATACCTCAGTGCTCCCACTGGCAAATCTGGCATCACTTTTCTTGTGTCCTCAATTTTTCTGTAGGCCGCGGCACAGTGTGTGTGTATCACCAAGGTGTTCAGATATTGGTCTCCTGCTTGCTGTCTGCAGTAATCGGCAAGTATCCTAAAGAGGCTGGAGTTGGTCCCTATTAGCACAGACACATCAGAGGCTCCTTTGGGGTCAGGGCATATTAGAGCAGCAGTGTCCACCTCCTGTCTGACCCCAGCAATCTCTTCTGGGAATTCCAGGTGTACTATGACATAGCCCTGATAGGGGTATTCCTCCATGCTGAGGCCACACAGGCCAAGCCCTGTCAGGGGCCGTTTAGGCAGATGCCCAAGCATCTGCTGGTAGAATGACTGGAATATGAGTCACCTGGGATCCCGTGTCAAGCACTGCTCTACTTCTGTCCCTTCGACCTTCACAGTGACCTCCGCTCGGGGTCCTATCAATCCTGGGGGGATTCGGGCCGCATGGTTCCTTCCTGAGGAGCCTCCACATCCTGCAGCCCGAGGCGGCTCCCTTCCCAGGCCCTGGGGCCGTTTCCCGACTTTCCCCAGGTGGTCCTCAGCTTTTGATATACTAGCGTGGGATTCTCTGCATTCTGACACCTTGCAGCAATGTGCCCACCCTGGCCACATCGGTAGCAGAAGAAGGATTGTCCTTTCCCCTGCTGTCGCGGTGGGGCAGAGGTTCTAAACGTAGTCCTCTGGACCGTGGTACCAGAGGGTTCCTTGCACCTCGAAGTCTTGGCTGAATCGAAGACATTCTCTAGTTCAGTCACTTTCTGTGTCACGGCCTGCACTCGCTGGGTAAGTTCCTCTTGAGGATTCACCATGAGTGCCTTGGGCGTCCGCCTGGATGTTGTGCCAGTTGCCTGGGGTTGCTGCACCTCCCAAACCTCGCCAGCTGCCTGCCTCTCTTCTTCCTCTCGGACCTCTTTTATTAGGCAAGAGTAACTTGGTGGATTATCTTGCCGTTCCCTTAATCGAAGGTGGAGAAGGATTGGGTTCTGATACTGAATTCCTCTCACAATCTGAGCCAATCTAGTCCGGTCCATTTGCTCAACTGCTACTGCTCCCCTCATGATGGCTCTCTGTAATAACTTCTCCATGTCACGGAGTGTGGGGGAGTCCGGCCCTGCACCCCTCTTCCTGGTCTCACAGTGACTCTCAGCCAGCGAGTAAAACAGAAGGTTTATTGAACAACAGGAACACAGGATACAGCCCAGCTTGGGTTCAGAGCCAGGACCCCCAATCTGGCCTTTCTGGGGGGGGTTCAGGGTGCTCAGATCCCAGCCTAGGATCCCCTGAGACCCACCACCCAACTCCCAAACCGAAAAACTGATTCCACTTTTCCCCCCTCCCTTTGTCTAGCTCCAGCCAGAGGTGAGACCTCCCCTCCCCCAGCCAGGCTCATGTTACAGCTGCATACCTGTCTCCGCCTACCAAGCACAGAGACAGTCCCTGCTCTCACCTACCAACCCCACAAACCTCCCTATTCCATCACACCTCTCCCCCCTCCGAGACTGAACTGAGCGGGGTCACTTTGCCCAGTGACCCGGGGAAGTTCGGGGCCCCCTCTCCGGGATAGCGCATCCGCTATCAGGTTGGCACTTCCCTTCACGTGGACCACGTCCATGTCATAGTCCTGCAGGAGCAGGCTCCACCTCAGGAGCTTGGCGTTGGCTCCTTTCATCTGGTGCAGCCAGGTCAGGGGAGAGTGGTCGGTGTACACGGTGAAGTGGCGCCCAAAGAGATATGGCTCCAGTTTCTTCAGGGCCCACACCATGGCCAGGCATTCCTTCTCGATGGCCGCGTAGCTCTGCTCCCGGGGTAGCAACTTCTTGCTCAGGTACACGATGGGGTGTCTCTCCCCCTTTTCATCCTCCTGCATCAACACCGCCCCCAGGCCCGTGTCTGAGGCGTCGGTAAACACCATGAAGGGCTTGTCAAAGTTTGGGTTTGCCAGAACTGGGCCTCTGAGCAGAGCCTCCTTCAGCGCCTGGAGAGCCTCCTGGCACTGCTCAGTCCAGACCACCTTGTCTGGCTTCCCCTTCTTGCACAGCTCAGTGATGGGGGCAGCTATGGCACTAAAGTGGGGCACGAACCTCCGATAGTACCCCGCCATCCCGATAAAGGCCTGGACCTGCTTTTTGGTCTGGGGAGCGGGCCAGTCCCTGATCGCCTCCACCTTGGCCGGTTCCGGCTTCAGGCAGCCGCTCCCCACCCGATGGCCCAGGTAAGATACTTCAGCCATCCCCACCTTACACTTCTCAGCCTTTACGGTTAACCCCGCCTCCCGGAGTCGGTCCAGCACTCGTCTAACCTGGAACACGTGATCCTCCCAGGTCTGGCTGAAGACGCAGATGTCATCAATATACGCCACAGCAAAACTCTCCATCCCCCTCAGTAGCTGATCCACCAGGCGCTGGAAGGTGGCCGGCGCTCCCTTGAGGCCGAAGGGCAGGGTCAGAAACTCATAGAGCCCCAAGGGAGTGATGAAGGCCGATTTCAGCCGGGCATCTGCGTCCAGTGGCACTTGCCAGTAGCCCTTTGTAAGATCCATGGTGGTGAGGTACCGAGCGCCTCCTAGCTTGTCTAGGAGCTCATCAGGCCTGGGCATGGGGTAGGCATCAGATACGGTGATGGCATTAAGCTTCCGATAGTCCACGCAGAACCGGATCGACCCGTCCTTCTTGGGGACCAGCACCACTGGGGAGGCCCAGGGGCTGGCGGACGGCTGGATCACCCCTAAAGCCAGCATGTCCCTGACCTCCCTTTCCAGGTCCTGGGCAGTCTTCCCGGTAACCCGAAAAGGGGAGCAGCGTATCGGGGTGTGTGTCCCAGTCTCCACCCGGTGGACAGTCAAATTAGTGCGCCCAGGCTGGTTGGAAAACAACTGTCGGTATAGTTGCAGCACCCCTCTGATCTCAGCATGCTGAGCCGGGGTCAGCTGATCTGAGAGGGGAATCGCCTCCAGGGGGGAACCAGCCTTTGTCCCTGGGAATAGATCCACTAGAGGGTCATCCCCCGGCTCCTCCCAGTGGCCACACACGGCCAACACCATATTCCCCCGGTCGTAATATGGCTTCATCATATTCACATGGTACACCCGGCAGTGATGAGCCCGGTTCGACAGCTCCACCACATAGTTTACCTCATTTAGTTGCTTGACAACCTTGAAGGGCCCTTCCCAGGCAGCCTGGAGTTTGTTTTTCCTCACGGGGATGAGAACCATCACTTGGTCCCCGGTGGCGAAGGCGCGGGCCCGCGCCGTGCGGTCGTACCAGACCTTCTGCTTCCTCTGGGCCCGGGCCAGATTCTCCCTGGCCAGGCCCATGAGCTCGGTAAGTCTTTCCCGGAAGGTCAGGACATACTCCACCACCGACTCGCCATCGGGAGCGGCCTTCCCCTCCCATTCGTCTCTCAGCAGGTCCAGGGGCCCCCTTACCCGCCTTCCATATAACAGTTCGAACGGCGAAAACCCAGTAGACTCCTGGGGTACCTCCCTGTACGCAAACAGCAGGTGAGGTAAGTACTTGTCCCAGTCCTGTGGGTGCTGGTGCATGAATGTTTTTAGCATCATTTTTAGCGTCCCATTGAACCTCTCCACCAGCCCGTTGGTCTGGGGGTGGTACGCTGATGCCCAGCTGGGTCGGACCCCACATTTCTCCCACAGGGACTGGAGCAGGTCCGACATGAAGTTGGACCCCTGGTCCGTTAAGACTTCCTGGGGAAATCCCACCCGGCTGAAAATGGTCATCAGCGCATCCGCCACGGTGGCTGCTTCGGTAGAGGACAAGGCCACCGCCTCGGGGTATCGAGTGGCGAAATCTACCACCACCAAGATGTATTTTTTTCCTGACCGGGTCGCCTTGCTGAGAGGTCCCACCATGTCCATGGCCACCTTCTGGAAAGGCTCTTCTATGATGGGCAAAGGCCTCAGAGCTGCTTTCCCCTTGTCCCGGGCCTTCCCCACCCGCTGGCAGGGGTCACAGGATTGGCAGTACTGCCGGACATGGGTAAAGACCCCAGGCCAGTAAAAGTTCTGTAGCAGCCTCTGCCGGGTGCGCCGGATTCCCTGGTGCCCGGCAAGGGGGATGTCATGGGCCAGGTACAGGAGCTTGTGGCGAAACTTCTGGGGAACCACCAGCTGCCTCCTAATCCCCCATGACTCCACCTCCCCGGGGGGAGCCCATTCTCGGTACAGGAACCCCTTCTCCCACAGGAACCTCTCCTTGCAACCTCTCCTCATGGTCTGCGCTGCATTGAGGTCAGCCCGGTCCCTGGGCTTCTGCAAGGAGGGATCTTTCTGCACCTCGGCCTGGAACTCAGCAGCTGGGACAGGGATGGGGCCCTGCTCTCTCTCACCGGCTGGGTCTGAGGCCGCAGCCTCTCTGGGTCGTGTCTCTGGGCGTTCCCTCCCCACCAGGCACTCGGGCAGAGTACTTTCCCCGTTTTCAGGGTGCAGAGCCCTGCGCCGACTCTGACTACGGGTCACAATCAGGGTACCCCGGGTATTGCCGGGCCAGGTTTCGAGGTCCCCCCCCATTAGCACCTCTGTGGGCAAATGGGGGTGCACTCCCACATCCTTGGGGCCCTCCTTGACCCCCCACTTCAGGTGCACCCTCGCTACGGGCACCTTGAATGGGGTCCCGCTCACGCCCATCAGGGACAGATAGGTACCAGGCACCATCCGATTTCGGCCCACCACCTCGGGCCGGGCCAGCGTCACCTCTGCGCCTGTGTCCCAGTACCCAGTGACCTTCTTCCCATCCACCTCCAGGGGAACCAGGCACTGTTCCCGGAGGGGCAGCCCCATGGCCACCCTGTAGCAGAACCTTGTGTCCGGAGCATCCAGCCCCCCAGGGGCGCTGACCTGGGGCCCTCCTCCCTCCTTCCCAGGTGGGACGCTGCCAGCCCCCCTCTCCTGGCCACGTTGCCCCTCCTCCGATTGGGTCTGTACCCAGTCAACCCTCGGCGGGTTAGGTCTGCTCGGTCTGTCTCTGAGCTTGGGGCATTGGGCCCGTATGTGGCCTTGTTGGCCACAGTGAAAGCAGCCCATGTCTCGTGGGTCCCCTCGAGGGGGTCGGGTGGATCTGACGCTGGACGTTCCCCTTTTGTGGGGGTTCTCCATAGGGCCCCGCTGGGAGGTCCCGTGGTGACTCTCTCTCTGTGTTGAGGCAGGCCTGCCCCCTCGGGACTCCTCCCTGCCATCCCTTGCCCGACTGTCCATGTATTGGTCGGCCAGCTGGCCGGCATGCTGCGGGTTCTCCGGCTTCTGGTCCATCAACCACAGCTTCAGGTCGGATGGGCACTGCTCATACAGGTGCTCCAGTACAAACAGGTCAAGCAGGTCCTCTCTGGTTTGGGCCCCAGCCGTCCACTTGCGGGCGTACCCCTGCGCCCGGTTGACCAGTTGCAGGTATGTGCCCTCCCGGGTCTTACATTGGCCCCGGAACCTCTTCCGGTACATCTCCGGGGTCAGCCCAAACTCGCGGAGCAGGGCCTCTTTGACCAGGTTGTAGTCCCCTGCCTCCTCCCTTTTCATTCGGCTGTACACCTCCACGGCGGTGGAGTCCAGTAAGGGGATGAGGCGCCGGATCTTGTCTGCAGGGTCAACCTGGTGCAGCTCGCAGGCCATCTCAAAGGCCGTCAGGAAGATGTCTATGTCCTCCCCCTCCTTACGCGGGGCCAGGAAGTTTGTATCGAAGCTCTTTGAAGGCTTGGGCCCCCCCTCACTCACCGCAGCCGGGGCCTCCCTGTTGTTCTGCTGGGCCATGGCCAGGTCATGACTGCGCTGCTTCTCCTTCTC
>RQSS01109797.1:0-11119 GCA_003846335.1 Cuora mccordi
AGCAAGCAGGTTCCTGGGGAGGCACAAAGGCAGGTCTGGCCCTCTTGCTGCTGAATTGCCCCCAAAAGCAGTAGTGGTAGAGCTGCGGCTGAAGTGCCACAAATTGTGGGTTTTTTATTTTATTTTATTTCTTTTTTCGCTTGGGGTGGCAAAAACGCTGGATCTGGCCGTGCTCCATGGAAGATAATTTGTTAAATCCCAGATGAGTGGGGTTAAATCAGTTCTCAGCCTGAGTCCTTTGCTCTTAATCCTGAGGATATTGTCTCACCATGGGGCCATTTCCCGCCTCTCTTTCCTAGGGAAGCACAATTTTCCTTGCACAGACACAGGAACAGCAAGATCTTTCTCTGTCCCTTGTGCAAAGCAGGGGGCCAAATTCCCTGGAAACAATGGTCAAGCAGGGGGCCCTGGGCACATCCAGTCCTGGCTGTGAGATGTTCCCTCCCCTCTTTCTTTATGCCCCTGTTGTTATTTCATGGATTGTCTGGGATGGGGGAAAAGCTGAGTTCACTCCAGGTGGAGGGGAAAAAGGACCCTGAAAGTCTCAGGCCCCAACTCCTGCTACCAGGATCACCGAGGTGCTGGGAATCTGCATGGGAAAGGGACGGTATGAATTGTCAAGGTGGGGAATGAATAACAATTTACAACAAGAGCCACCTCATTAACCACCAACACAGGCTAATCCTGCCGCAGATAGAAGGGAAAGTGGGAGTGATTCTTTGCTGTTCAGCCACGGAAACAGTGACCCCATTGCACCGCAGTGAATGTGCTGGGGAAAGCTGGACTTCACAGGCAGGTAGAAAGAGCAGATCCTAGAAACACCTGGAGCTCCCCACAGCACTGCTGCCACCAGGGTCAGGTGTTGAACGGCTCACAGTGCCCCCCGCGACACATTACCTTCCAGCAGGGGGTGGCAGCACCCCCCACCCAATGCAGGGGAGAGGGCTGAGTGTATCTCTGCACCCTGAGTCCAGGGCACCCACTCTCTCTGCCCCACACATCAAATCTGTTTCTGCTGCAAAGTGACCCCTAAGAACCAGCAACCTCCAGGACAGCAGGTTTGGCCTCAGAGCAGGGAATGTGTCCCTCATGCTGCTTTTAGGCCACTGGATGCTCTGGAAACAGGAGGGCTCTGAGTGTAACCTATAGGACACATGGCCCAGCTGGGGATGTAGCTTAGTGGTAGAACACATGCTTTGCATGTATGAGGCCCTGGGTTCAATCCCCAGTATCTCCAAGTTCTTTTCACCCTGCTGCTTTGCTCCTGCCCAGAGGGGATGTGGCCCAGCAGTCTCCCTGCAGGAATTTCAATCCTGTTTAGTGATGGATAAGTGCCAATTGCATGGAAGGTCAGGGGGTTTCTGCTCCTAAATCTCCTCTTTACATTTAAGATTCCCACCAGTTGTGTTGCCTGGGACAAGGGTAGATGAGAAGGGAGAATCCTCCAGCCCTGGAGGGAAAGGTCCCATCTGCACAGACTGAGAGGCAAAGACTAGACTTATTTCTAGTCTGGGCCCAATCTTTTCACCTGGAATAGCCCTTGTTCCAGATCAGGTGATAGTTAGGGGATGTCTCATGACTGCAGCCATGTTTGTTCAGTTCCACCCCCTTATACAGCTTTGGTACAAGGCAGGAATTTTTTGTCTCTCTCCTGAGGAAAAGCCCCAGGTTTAAGATGGATTCCTGTACCAGGGGACATGGTCACATGTCCCGTGAGACCCCCAAGCCTTCATTCTTCCTGGCCTAACTCAGGGATGGTGCAGGACAGAGCCATCTCCAGTCAATTGTCCTGGTTAATGGGAGCCATCAAGAGTCCAAACCACTGTAAATGGCCCACACTTTGCATCATTACAACAGGACCTCAGAGTTATAGTTCATATTTCTAGTTTCAGATCCAAGAATGATCGGTTCATACAAATAGGATGAACACACACCGTAGATTATAAGCTTTGTAATGATACCTTACAAGAGACCTTTTGCATGAAGCATAGTCCAGTCACTTTATATTCACACTCATTAGCATATATTCATAAAATCCTATGGAGTGCAACGTCACAGCAGGGAAAGGGTTTTACTGCGGCACCTGGGAGCAGTTGAGTTTCATGTTCAGGCTGTGGTATGAGTTCCTCCAGGTTTCTCGTAAGCACACAGGGACCTTCGCGGGTGCTCTCGATACAGGAATGGCCCAGACATGATAAAGTGATGGGAATTGCATTTTCCTTTTTTATTTCTGTATTTCCAATGAGATTTCTGTTTGTGATTTTGTTTTGCTTTGTATAACTGTGTTTTCTCCTGGATTTGATGTTTAATGAAAAAAAGAATATGGCCTCAAGCCACCAGATGGAGGAGCAGGCTGGGGCTAGGACTGCTAAGAGAGCGAGAGTAGCAGGTTTTCTGTATAGTTTCCTGCCCTCATTTTCAAGATTAGTTTCTCTTCTGCATAAAATTTCCTCTTTTTAAACGTGAATCTGGCTAGCTCAGTTGGCAGAGTATCAGACTTTTAATCTGAGGGTCTAGACTTCAAGTCCCTGGTCAGGCGAAGAAACACTTTCCCCCTGTGACATCCCCCAAAGAGTTTCAGAAGGACTTCTCCTTGACTTTAGTTTTTCCTTTTCAGGACATGGCCTTTCCCAGGAAGGGCCCTTTACTGCCTGGGACTGAAGGTGCTATTGCCTCACCTGTCCACTGGCCTCACAGTCTGGAGGAAGAAAGGCCTCTGGGGCTGCAGCAAAGTGCCGTGCGCTGACTTTTTGAGCAAATGCAGGGCTGGCCAGAGAGGCATGTTCCCACTGAGTCCTCCCTGCCAGAAAAAATTGTCCCCACAGACAGGGGCGGCTCCAGGCCCCAGCATGCCAAGCGCGTGCTGGGTACAGCAAGCCGCGGGGGGTGCTCTGCCGGTCGCCGCGAGGGCGGCAGGAAGGCTGCCTTCGGCGGCCTGCCTGTGAAGGGTCCGCTGGTCCTGCGACTTCGGCGGACCTCCCGCAGGCAAGCCACCGAAGGCAACCTGCCTGCTGTGCTTGGGGCGGCAAAATGCCTAGAGCCGCACCTGCCCACAGAGTCCTCCCTGCTGGAAGTCTACAGTAATCAACAGGTGCTCTGCTGGTCCCATGGTGTAAGGGCCAGCACTCAGGACTTTAAATCCTGCAATCTGAGTTGAAGTCTCAGTGGAATCTGAGAACAATTCCGGTGCCAAAAACCCTGCTGGGTCTTCCAAGGCTCTGTCTTGCTTTCTCAAAGGCCATGAAAGCCACTACAAAAGGGTTCTTTCTCCTGCTGATAATAGCTCACCTTAACTGATCACTCTCATTATAGTGTGTATGGCAACACCCAATTTTTCATCTTCTGTGTGTGTGTGTGTATGTATATAGATAGATAGATAATCTATATCTTCCTGCTGTATTTTCCGCTGCATGCATCCAGTGAAGTTGGTTTTAGCCCAGGAAAGCTTATGCTCAAATAAATTTGTTAGTTTCTAAGGTGTGTGGAAGCAGGGAAAGCTTCAATAAGGATTTGAAGGGGATTTTAATGCGTGTTAGTCAGTTAGCAAGAGTCAGGCCATACTGTAACCCTAATGACGTGAGACTTGTAGGCGACAGGACAAGAACTGTGTACAAAGTTATTACGACCTTGCAATCACTAACCAAAATGCAGGCTTGCTTTTCTTAGGAGTGAGACAAATAAGATAAGCCTTTCTGCTATGTATAAACAAAATGTATTTGTTGCTTTTTACCGTCTGTATTATTGCTAGAAATTGTCTGTAACAAAGGTATAAAGGCTTGCTGTGATTGTTTACCAGTTGAGAGACCTGTCCGGGACAAGGGGCAACCCTGTTTCCTAGGACACTCTCTCCCTCCATTGTAATTACTGGAGAAATAATAAAGTATTTGATTTTGCTGCACCCAAACAAAAAGCGAGAAATGAGTTTTTCTTCCACAGGTGCCACAAGTACTCCTTGTTCTTTTTGCAGATAAATGAATGGAGGTTAAGTCCATGAATGGCTATTAGCCAGGATGGGTAAGGAATGGTGTCCCTAACCTCTGTTTGTTAGAGGGTGGAGATCGATGTCAGGAGAGAAATCACTTGCTCATTACCTGTTAGGTTCAGTCCCTGTGGGGCACCTGGCATTGGCCACTGTTGGCAGATAGGATGCGGGGTTGGATGGACCTTTGGTCTGACCCAATATGACCATTCTTATGGTCTTATGAAGGGAGGAGCAATGCACTGGGACAGAGTTTCTGTAGTGTAGTGGTTATCATGTTTGCCTAACACGCAAAAGGTCCCTGGTTCAAAACCAGGCAGAAACATGCTCGCTTAATTTTCCCAGCTCCTACTGGCCTATTCCCTGCTGTTGTAGGAGCAGCAGTGATTTCTATGCTCAAAACGTCTGTTATACTTCCCCTGTTCCCACTTTTGTCTCCTCTCCCTCTCTGAATGCCTGTGAAGTGGCTTTTCCCCTCCCGCTCCCTCCTGGAATGCTCCTGGGATGAATGGTCTGGTTGAAGAGCAGAAGAGCTCTAAGGTAGACAAGGTGTCTGGGACGCTAATTAGGCAGCGATCACACACCCAGAGCATGGACACTGCCCAAGGTGGAGTGTGACCAACCAGATGCAGCCAAGTCATCTCTAGTCGCAGGCCATGAGGTGCAGGCCCTTAAAAGGGGAAGGGGCCCTGTGCTCAGGAGAGCACTCACAAGCTTGTACCTCCAGTGAATGCCCTTTGCCCGGACCGCCTGGCCAGTGGTTCTCTGCATTGTATTTCATTGTGCCTCAGGGAGACTTACCTTCATCACACCGTCCATAGCTGCCCTGTGGGACACTTACCTTGCAGAATCCTGACATCTCCAGTGCTGTGCCTGTCCTGGGAGCATGAGTGTGTCACCCTGCCCCCCTTCGTTTGAACTTAGCTATCTGTAAAATAAATGTGCTGCTTTCTGCCAAACTCTGGTGGGTCATTAGTGCTCCCTACGCTGACTAGCTGGCCCAATTTCGGGTAACACCTGCAATAACCCCAACCCCTGCATGGCAGAAGGTGGTGAAATGAGCTGAGAAAAAGCCTTGGCATCAGCAGAGGAAAGCTAGAGGATCTTGTCCAGTCACCTTTTGAAGCCTTGTGGCTTGGTCTCCTCTGCCCTTGGAGGTTGGCCTATGGCGGCCGGCTCATCCTGCTGCCTCCTTTGTGTGACTTGCCAAGGAGGTAGTGAGGCGGGAATGGGGCAGAGGAAAGTCGAGCTGAGGAAGGCAGGGCAGAAGCTAAGCGCCTTAGTGCGGCTAAGTGGGGTTAGTAGAGCGTCACCATTCGTTCTGCAAAGCCTGGGGAGGTGCGGTTGGCTGCTGGGAGGTAGAATCCTGTGCCTGCCTCTTGGCTTCCCAGGGGTGGCTACTTGCAGCCCAGGAGAAGGACAGTTCTGGGTGAAAGGAAGACAAGCAAAGCTATGGGAGGAAATTTGAGTGCGGGATGCTGGCTCTGCGCTGGGGGAGGAGGTTGGGGTGAAGGAGGGGTTGCGCTTACCCCGGCCAGTGCAGCTCCCAAAGTGACCGGTACACACAACCCTGCAGCACCAGCTCCTAGGTGGGCCGTGCCAGGCAGTCTCCGTGTGCTGCTGCCTGCAGGTGCTGCCCCCAGAGATCCCATTGGCTGCAGTTCCTGTCCAATGGGCGCTGCGGAGTTGGTACTTGGGGCAGGGGCAGTGAATGGAGACACTCCCCCCACCCCAGGGGATGCTGGCACATGTCGGCCATTTCTGGGAGTGGCACGGAGAGACGGAGGCAGAGTGGGCAGGGAGCCACCTCAGTGCTGCTGGCACATCTCTGCACACCCATTGGGGAGGGGAGCAAAGGGTCTCCATGTGCTGCCTGAGGTAGGGGCAGAGCACAGAGCTGCCTCCCCTCCCGGGTCTATTACAGGAGTGGGTGGGTGGGGTCTTTTGGCCTGCAAGGTGCAGCAGGTCGGACTAGATGATCACATTGGTCCCTTCTGAACTTAAAGGCTCAGAGTCTAAAAGGGAGAGGGAAGTAAAGAATTAAAAAAAAATAAATAAACCAAACATTGTAATACCAGGACAACTCCAACAGCTCATTGTATAGTCCCGCCCCTTTCTTCCTTCCTTGTGTGTTGAATGACCTGCAGGACATTGATTCTCTCATTCCATTGCTAAACTGATACAATGTGACTGAAATTAAAACAACTCCCAGCAGAGAAAACATCACATCCCTGCATTGGCTGGGAATTGAACCCAGGTCAACTGCTTGGAAGACAGTTATGCTCACCGCTATACCACCAATGCATCTAGCAGAAGTGCTCCTTATGCTTGCCCAATGAGGCTAGACCAGCATTGAGGAGCTTTTCTGCCTGTTAAAATGTACTGGATGCTCATCAGTTAAAAAAAACCCACCTCCATCTTCACTTGGGTTTGAACCATCAGCCTTTCAATTAGCCACCAAAGTTGTTAATCACAGGGTGTGTCTACACTACGGGATTATTCCAATTTTACATAAACTGTTTTTTGGAAAGATTGTATAAAGTCAAGTGCACGCGGCCACACTAAGCACATTAATTCGGCGATGTGCGTCTATGTACCGAGGCTAGCGTCGATTTCCAGAGCGTTGCACTGTGGGTAGTTATCCCATAGCTATCCCATACTTCCCACAGTCTCCCCCGCCCATTGGAATTCTGGGTTGAGATCCCAATGCCTGATGGGGCAAAAACAATGTCGTGAGTGATTCTGGGTAAATGTCATCACTCAATGCTCCCTTCGTGAAATAAACGGCAGACAATCATTTCGTACCATATTCCCTGGATTGCCCGGGCAGACGCCATAACACGGCAACCATGGAGCCCGTTCAGCCTTTTTTCACTGTCACCGTATGTCTACTGGATGGTGCTGACAGACGCGGTACTGCAGCGCTACACAGCAGCATCCCCTTGCCTTTTGCAAGTTAGCAAAGATGATTACCAGCCATACCGTCCCGTCTGCTGCTTTGCAAGTTGACAATGACAGTTGCTAGTTATACTGAACCATTTGCTGCTGTCATGGGTGTTCCTGGCCGGCTTCGGTGAGGTTGGCTGGGGGCATATGGACAAAAATGGGAATGACTCCCCAGGTCATTCTCTTCTTTAAGTTTTGTCTAAAGGGAGAGTCAGTCCTGTCTAGACTATCAGGCAAGCCTACAAAAAACCAGAGAAGTACATGGCCGATAAAGGTCAGAGCCCCAGACATCCCGCATAAATGATGAGCTGCATGCCATTCTAGGGGGTGCCCCTGCAACAACCCCACCCATTCCTTCCCTCCTCCCCACCCGTCCTGGGCTACAGTGGCAGTTATCCCCCCATTTGTGTGATGAAGTAATAAAGAATGCAGGAATATGAAACAACACTGACTTTATTGCCTCTGGAAGTAGAGCTCAAAGGGGGCGGGGAGGGCAGCATCCAGCTGCTATGTTATTCCAGGCAGGAGTGAATCTCCATTAGACAAAGCTTAAAGAAAAGAATGACCTGGGAGTCATTCCTATTTTTGCCCAGGCGCCCCTGGGCGACCTCACCGAGGTCAGCCAGGAGCACTCACGGGACGACGATGATGGATACCAGTCCTACTGTACCGTCTGCCGTCTGCAAGGGAAGGGAAGGGAAGGGGATGCTGCTGTGTAGCGTTGCAGCACCACATCAGCAAGCAGCATCCAGTAGACATACGGTGACATTGAAAAAAGGTGAGAAATTATTTTTTTCCCTTTGCTTTCACGGGGGGATGGGGGGCGACGATATATACCCTGAACCACCCGCAACAATGTTTTTGACCCTTCAGGCTTTGGGAACTCAGCCAAGAATTCAAATGCTTTTCGGAGAGTGCGGGAACTTTGGGATAGCTACAGTCATCAATCACCTCTCCCTCCGTGAGTGTCCATTTCGTTATTTGGCTTTCTGGTATGCTTGTCTCAGCTCCTTAAGTTTCAGCACTGTGTTGAGTCCCTGTTGTGGCCTCTGTCTATCATGGCCTTGGAGATTTTTTCAAATGTTTTGGCATTTTGTCTTTTGGAACGGAGTTCTGATAGAACAGATTCATCTCCCCATACAGAGATCAGCTTCAGTATCTCCCGTATGGTCCATGCTGGACCTCTTTTTTGATTCTGGGACTGCATGGTCACCTGTGCTGATCGGCGCTCCACGCTGGGCAAACAGGAAATGAAATTCAAAAGTTCGGAGGGCTTTTCCTGTCAACCTGGCCAGCGCATCCGACTTCAGATTGCTGTCCAGAGTGGTCACAATGGTGCACTGTGCGATAGCTGAAGTTGCGTATCTTAGATCGATTTCCCCCCGGTAGTGTAGGCCAGCCCAGATATCAGTATTAATAACCCTTTATATCGATATAAAGGACTTCATTGTGTGGAGGGGTGCAGGGTTAATGTGATTTAATGCTGCTAAATTTGATATAAACTCGTAGTGTTGACCTGGTGAGGCTAATCATCTAATGGAACAAGCTCCGCAAGGGACGTGGTTAATTCTCCATCACTGCCCTGTGTAAATGAAGACCGCAGCTCTCGCTGCAAGACACCTGGTGTGTGGGTGTCCCTGTTCCCCCTTCAGAACCTCTGGTACATGGTGCTTCCCTCTTCCCAGTTCAAGATCCCCCATCCGGGATCTGTGGGTGTCTCTGTTCCCCTTTTCAAGATCCATGTTGCTTGGGTGTGACCCTCCCCCCAATTCAGAATCCCCAGCATGTGGGTGCTCCCATCCCCCATCCAGGCTCTGTGGGGGGGTGTCTGTATAAAAAGAGACCAGGTCTTACTGTTTTGCCCAGGCTACGCTGCAGGGGCTAGTCACAGGCGCAATCCCACTACTGATCGGCACAGGAGTTTTGACCTGCTCTGTTTCCAACCTGGGCCGGTTCACCCCTCCTTAGGCAACCTGGGGACCCCAAGCTTCCCTGGGATCACCATATTGATGCCGAACTTAGTGCGGACACCCGATCGGCACAGCCCGCTGCAGCCCAGAACTCCTGAGCTCAAGCGATCTGCCGGCCTCAGCCTCCGCAGGAGCTGGGATCACAGGCACCAGCCACAGAGCCCGGCTTGTTTTGCTATCTGGCAGCTCGAGCTTTAAACTCTGCTTGTGAGCTCTGTGCCTTGGCCAGACAGGGACAGCCTGGAACTGGGAAATGCTCCTGCTCCCCCAGCCCACGTCTCATGTCGAGCTGCAGGCGCCGCTGTCCTCTGATGTAAGATCCCGGATGTTTTGGTGCCCCCTTCCCCCGCCCAGGAGCCCAGGTGTCCGGGTACCTCTGGCCCCCATACAGAATCCTGGATGTGTGGGTGTCCGTCCCTCTGCAGAGGATCCCGGAGTGTGGATGCCCTTGTCCCCCCCTACAAGATCCTGAGTGTGTGGGTGCCACTCTCCCCCCCTAGACGATCTCGGGTGCGTGGGTGGGTGCCCCTGTTCGCCCTTACAGCATCCCTGGTGCATGGGGGCCTCCCTCCATCCCAACTCAGGGTCCCCAGGGTGTGAGTGCTCCCATCCCCCGATTCCGGCTGGGGCGGGGGGGTATAACTGGGTCTCCCTGTCCTGCCCATGCGGTGCTACAGCAGCTGTTCACAGGGGCAGCAACCTCACTGTCAACCTGCAGCTTTAACCTGCTCCAGGGGTGACCCATGCGGGTCGAGAGTGAGGGGCACCGGTAGAGCTGAAGGAAGCCCAGGGGTCTGTGGGTCAGGAGTGAGGGGCACCAGCAGAGCTGTGAGTCTGGAAGTCAGGACTGGGAAAGCAGGGGCTGCGGGTCGGGAGTGAGGGGCACCGTCAGAGCTGTGAGTGTGAAGATCAGGATTGGGATAGTAGCGGCTGGGGGTCGGGAGTGAGGGGCACCGGCAGCACAGTGACTGGGGAGCTCTGCGGGAAGCCCAGTCGCTGCAGGTCGGGAGTGAGGGGCACCAGCAGAGCTGTGAGTCTGGAGGTCAGGACTGGGAAAGCAGGGGCTGCGGCTCGGGAGTGGGGGGCACCGTCAGAGCTGGTGGACGCATAAGGGGCTGCGGGTCGGGAGTGAGGGGCACCAGCAGAGCTGTGAGTCTGGAGGTCAGGACTGGGATAGTAGGGGCTGTGGGTCGGGAACGAGGGGCACCAGCAGCGCAGTAACTGGGGAGCTCAGCGGGGAATCCAGGGGGATGCGGGTCAGGAGTGAGAGGCACCAGCAGCACAGTGACTGGGGAGCTCCACGGGAAGCCCAGTTGCTGCAGGTCGGGAGTGAGGGGCACCAGCAGAGCTGTGGGTCTGGAGATCAGGATTGGGATAGGAGGGGCTGCGGGTCGGGAGTAGGGGGCAGCAGCAGAACTGTGAGTCTGGAGTCAGGACTGGGATAGCAGGGGCTGCGGGTCGGGAGTAAGGGGCACCGGCAGAGCTGGAGGGAGACCAGGGGGCTGCGGGTTGGGAGTGAGGGGCACCGTCAGAGCTGGTGGACGCCTAAGGGGCTGCGGGTCGGGAGTGAGGGGCACCAGCAGAGCTGTGAGGCTGGAGGTCAGGACTGGGATAGTAGGGGCTGCGGGTCGGGAGTGAGGGGCACCGGCAGCGCAGTAACTGGGTAGCTCAGCGGGGAATCCAGGGGGATGCGGGTTGGGAGTGAGGGGCATCAGCAGAGCTGTGGGTGTGGAGATCAGGACTGGGATAGCAGGGGCTGCGGGTCAGGAGTGAGGGGCACCACTAGAGCTGGGGGGAACCCAGGGGTCTGTGGGTCAGGAGTGAGGGGCACCGTCAGAGCTGGAGGGAGCGCACGGGGCTGCGGGTCAGGAGTGAGGGGCACCAACAGAGCTGTGAGCCTGGAGGTCTGGACTGGGATGGCAGGGGCTGCGTGTTGAGAGTGAGGGACACCGTCAGATCTGGAGGGAGCCCAGGGGGCTGCGGATCAGGAGTGAGGGGCACCAGCAGAACTGTGAGTCTCTAGGTCAGCACTGGGATAGCAGGGGCTGCGGGTCGGGAGTGATGGGCACCGTCAGAGATGTAGGGAGCCATGGGGACTGTGGGTCGGGAGTGAGAGGCACCAGCAGAGCTGTGAGTCTGGAGGTCAGGACTGGGATGGCAGGGGCTGCAGGTCGGGAGTGAGGGGCACCAGCAGAGCTGTGAGTCTGGAGGTCAGGACTGGGAT